>JBBMKE010094742.1:0-16984 GCA_037834125.1 Lippia alba | reverse complement strand
AGATAAACCCTATGTTTCAAAATTAACATAAAAATGTCATGTTTTATAAAAATAAATATAAAAACCCTCTCATACGGGTTGCTCGCATTCATGAAAATAAAAGCAAAAAATTATACAAAAAATATTTGCAAATAAAAATTTGCAAAAAAATATAATAAAATATAAAAGAAAATATTGGAAACGATATATACAAGAAATAAATGAAGAATATAAATACCACAAAAAATCTTAAACATGAAAGGAAATATATAAATTAAAAGTTGGTAGAAAACATACATTAAAGAGAAATTAATGGATAAAAAGTTATATATTAGAATAAATTATTTTAGGATCTATTTAAAAATTTTTGTGAATATTGAGGCAAAATTGAAATTATAGAAATTAAGAAATCATGCATATAAATTTAAAAACAAAATATTTGTAAAGAGAATTTGCAAAACCCAAGCATATAATGTAATTACGGGTCATAAAGTTTTGGTTTTTTACGTCAATTTCAAACACAAGGGAGTTGGTGCATATAACTCATATATTATTTGTGCAGTCTCAATTATTAATAATTTATTATATTGACCCTCACTTGTATTAATTTTAACTTTGGTGAGGGGGGTCAATAATGAAAATTCCATAAAATTATATGTATATATCTATATAACCAAAAAAAAAAAGTTGAGGGGGTCAATTGCACCCAATGTTTTGAAAACCGGACCGGACCGGCCGATCGAACCGGTTCAACCGGTGACCGGTACCGTGTCCGGTCCGAATCACTCATGGAAATCAGTTGGAACCGGATAAGGTGGGAACCGGAAAAACCGCCCGATTAACCGGCGGTTCCGGCCATCAAAACCGGACCGGACCGCCTGTTCATGAAAAGGGGGCAATTTTTTTTTCCTTATGATTTTCCTTTTCTTTGTGTGAAGCTGCGCCTTCAATCTTCATGCTCAACAACAAACCAACAATTTACAGTAATTTTTTATGTTTTCTTTTTTCATAGGAATTTTCCAGAATTTCTTTTGGAGATCTTCCATATTTTTTTTAGAGAGATAGAATTGGAGATAGAGATATACCAAGTTTCTTTTACAGAGAGAGAAGGGGAGGAGGACGAGAGTCAGAGAGAAGCATTTTTTAACGGTTAAAAGGAAGAAGAAAGATGGGCGGCGGAATAATTGAAAAGAATTTTAGATTTCCAACTTCAGAACATAATTACTTCTTGGGCTTTTGGGCTTTTAGGGTTAAGTTAACCTAAATTTATATATAAATTATTATGACATATATTAATTTTTATGATAAATGTTCAGTTTTTTAGATATTGTGAGAGAAAATATAATTTTTTTATTATCGTACATATTAAAAATTAAATATATATATGTACATATATATGTAATATTAAATATAATATAAATAAAATAATAATTAAATATTTATGACGTCACACCGGTTGAACCGGTGGTTGAACCGGTCGAACCGGTTGAACCGGTAACCGGTAAGCTTGCCGGTTGGGTCTCCGGTCCGGTTTTGAAAACACTGTATACAAGTTATTCTCCCAAACTTATGGCGTCTAATAGTTCCAACAACCCCCGGGGCAACTTTTGGCCCACCCCTAAAATTTTATGTAGAAATTGCCCAAATACTACAATGAGTTTTCTTTCATTTCTTTTCAAATCTTGGCTCTTCCCATAAATTTTAGGACGGAATTACTTGTTTGGTTTGTTGAGGTCGTCAGTTAGTTATTGTTATTTACAACTGTAATGTTCCATGAATAACAGAGCTCATGACAACATGAAATTTATAAGAACAAAGAATGAAAAAAAAATTAAAAAAAAAAAGAAAATTTACCCAAACTGAACATCATCAATTTTTTTTTATAAAAAAGTAAGACCCAACAACCATACGATCATTAGATAATAAACATTACAATTATATATGTTAATAATTACTTAAACAGGGGATCAACCATACATGACACAGGGAAACACAATAAACATTATTATTCTAATCACAATATAGATACCTTAATTAAATTGATCATCATGCATCAACTATAGAGATCAAGAATTATTAGACGCCCCTTTTTCCGGTCAAATCCGCCACGATTCTTCTCATCACACCACCTCTCTTCGGCGGCAGCCGCCCCTTCCCTCCGTCTGCCGCGGCTGCAGTATTTGTTTGCCCACCTCCTCCGCCACCACCGCCGCCTCCGCCGGCGGCGGCTGGGTTTTCTTGAGTGGCTGTGGCTACGTTTGCAGTATTGAAATATCCAAATGTACTCATTTTTAATTATTTGGCTATGGTACTAAGCAGGAAATGGGATATTAAATAGAGGATAGAATGAGAACTACGTTTGTTTGAGGGATTAGTTATGGTGGGAAGGGCCCACATGTTAATTACCCAGCACGCGCATATCACGAAATGTGTTAAGGACACGTGGAACTCTAACTGAGGTTGTCTTAATTCTGTCACATAAACAAATGCATCAGACAAATATGTGGGCTGCCACTGAATTATACGTATTACATATTTGGATATATACATTTCAGTAAAAACACTAATTTTATTTTAACACGTCCAATAATATTATGGCCAAAGATATTACAAATTGAGTCAGTTCACCAGCCGATCGTATGGAACCGAACTGATTAAAATTTGAATTTAAAATTAAAAATTTTGATCTGAAATCAAATCACATTGAATCAAAATAATTTGAGCTGAAGTTTGAAAAAACCAAAAATTTGACTCTATTCTATTGGTAAACATCTCTAATGATACCTCCAATATTTATGGTATTTCCAATTAATAAAGGGGAAATAAAGAAACAAAATAAAATGGTCAGAGGACATAACATGCTTAATAAATGCTACATTTATTAGTGTGTAGGTATAGAAAGTTAGAAACCATACATGTACGGTAAAATTAGTTGAATGAAAGATCCAAAATTGATGAAGAAAAGTAGTAATTAAGATGAATGAATCATCCAAAATTAGCTGGCTTTGATCTGTCTACCATTTTTATTTCCTCAAGACTTTGACAAACAGCATCAATGTAAAGTTCCCTTCATTTTATTCGTATTTTTTTTGGGACCCATTTAATTAAATTTTTTAGGTAGGGGCTAAGCAACAAAATCTCAAGGATCCTCTGTATCTTAGCCACGTATCTCATGTACTTGGCCTCTCAACCTTCTATACAAGAAGTTAAAACAAAATTTATTTATTAATCATATATAGCTATATGTTAAACAAAAAGATCATTGTTAATAATTTGTTTAACTACATTAGTTATGTAATATTATTTTTGGGGTTAATTTCAATCAGGTCTATCAATTAAGATTAGGTTGTGTTTATAAATAAGTATTTAAGAGACAATCTTGTACTTAATACTTAAATTTGCGAAAATTACTTCAACAAATCATTGTTGATGTTATGTTAGATTTACATGTACTTTCAATGAACGTCATAGAAATCAACCAATATTTGTAGTGGATTTAATGTGGACTGTTGATTAAGTGATTTAAACCCATATAATATAATATCACATGACTAACGTATAACTAAATAAAATAGTCTAATCCATCTAGCTATCTCTACCAATATTATATTAAACTATATCGCATGAAATAATATGGACTAAGATAGAATAAAAATGTGGATATTATAAGAGACTATAAACCAAAGAAAGCATTGAATATGATTATGATTGTTTGTGTACCTTTTGACCGTGAGTTTGAAGTCCAAGCGACGTTCAATCAGTCAAAATTCAGAGTTTATACTTTATATTGCAGCCACTTTTATATATCCTAAAGTAATAAGTTATATATATATAAAATAATTTAACTCTTTATTCAAATCATATTTTCCGTTGAATTATACACCGTTTCAACTAATACAAATACCCATCAATAGAATACAAAAACTACAAACACATACGATATGGATTTTATATTTAAATTTTTTAAATAACAACTAATTTGTAATATAATATTCAATAGGAGTATACAGCCGACCAAAAAAAAATAAAAAAATAGGAGTATACAATATTGTAATAATGATCGGTAAATTACATAATGATCTAATTTACAAACATCCCTCAATCCGGATGCCTACCCATATAAGAAACAGAGGAAGTATATATACGTTACAATAAATCAAAGTGACAATTAATTTGAAAAAAATACATATAACAATTAATATGTCATAAAATAAGAAATGGAAATAATAAATTACATGATATTTTCACGGGTCTGGAAATAGAAGACTCTTCTTCTTGTTCTTCTCCTTGTCCGGTAAGGCTCTGTTTGGCTGATCACCTTTTCCGAAGCAGGACACTATGGACTCAACAATCGAATCAAACACCATAGCCTTCACCAGTTTCCTCCGCGCCGGAAAAACACTCCCTTTCTTGGGCTTGAATAGCGCCGCCGCCGCCGTAGCTCCTCCGTGTTCCTCAGGTGGCGCCACCATTTTCTTGATCTTTCTCTCTCTGATGCTAACGAATTGATTAATATGGCACTCTGGGAAATGAACTATTTGATATATATAGAGGGAGTGAGAGTGAGAGTGAGAGTGAGAGAGAGAAACGCGAAGAGAGTCGTGTTATGTTTCATTTACTTCGTGGGATTAAATAAAGTAGACTAGCTTGGAACCAAAGTTTTGGTAAATATTAAATACACCACGTGGCAATACGACAACAGCTGTAATCCAACGCTGTGAATTGGAAACGTGACCTACGTCACAACTTTGCACTTGGATTTGGTTCATGATCTTGATATACGAATCGTATAATACAATCAAAGAATAAAGATACGACGATACGAAAAATGATGTCATAATTTTTTTAAATATTTTATGTGAGAAATATTGAATTTGATGTTCTATGCGAATGTTTAATACGATATGATATAATATGATAAAATGATATTTTTAAAAATATATATACGTACATGTTATAATTCTCAATTGATTTTAGCGTGCTATTCTTACGAGTAATCACTAACTAATATTTACAATTTAAACATGTAAAAGTTATTAAAAGACATATTTTAAAAATTAGTTTGTAGGGTGTGCGATCTAATCACCGCGTAAATTAGAAAACGACACAAAAATGTTTATTCATTTTACATGCGATATAGGAAAATTCCAACTAAAATTATACTCAATCAGATCGTTATATTCCACTGTACTTATATATCCGGAAAACATAAGGGACAGGCTTTGCGCCAGTTTGAGCTGGCCATCGATTGAGAACTATAATATCAGCATGTTATATTGAAAATTTTAATTAAGTAAATTGACATTATATATACTTGTGCATGCTTTTGACCTATATTAAACCTCAAAGTCGAATTTAATTAATTATTTATTTCTATCTTGATGAATAATAAATCCAACAAAAATTAAATTTGAATCGGATTTTGTGAGATTGGTATAGATCCAAATACCTTACCTTTGTTATATGATTTAGACCACTATATATATATATATATATATATGAATAATGAAAATATGGTTGAATAATATATGGTTGGTAACGATATTTGTGACTTGTCACAAGTGTGAACACCGAAGTGCATCTGTATTTTCAACGAATACGTACAAATTAATTCCACATAGAAACGATTGGGCGATCAAAATAAAGAAAGCCAGCTCAATTAATATAGTCAGCTGGGATACAAGAATGCCCATATAATAGGCGCACTCATAAAAGTAGATAAATTAATATTAAAGCAATTATCATGCACTTTTAACTGGTGGCTAGTAATCCAATCTAATCCAATTGCCGATGATTAATCTTTTCATCACGTTCTCTTTCTTCATGTGGATATTTCTTACATGTTAATTTCTTTTTCTTTTTTGGTAAAATACATGTTAACATATGCATACACAAATGAAAGATAATTAAGATCACGTATTCACGGATAACTGATAAGTGAAAAAAATAATTTAAATTCACTTGAGTAAGTTTTGAATTTAAATTTTGTGTATGTAAAAAATTACGGTATAAAAAATCTTGTACCTTGAAAGATTAATATCTCACTCACAATTGGGTGAGAGCCATCCTAAAATAGAAGGAAAAAAAAGAAGGCCACATTAGCAATAGGACCCACATCCCGATCTATATGCTAGCCAAATCATTTTTATTCATAGTCTCATAAATTCAATATGAATATTAATTTTTAAAAGTAATTTATTATTGTGTTATTTAATGAACAGACACTTTTAATAATATTATTTTATTATTTTGTATTGTATTGTATTGTATTGTAACTATACATGGAGATTTAGAAATTTATGAATTGAAAAAAATAAATAAAAATACAATATATATTCAACACCAACTAGTAAAAGTTATATTCTCTTATTGACTTATTTGTAGACACAAGTGTAGTTTGTTTTCCTTAATAGACACAACTGTAGTTGAAGCACGCGGAGGCAGTATATATATTTAAAATAAATAGGTAATTTAACTCATAAAGAAAGGTGTCTGGAGGAGAGAAAAAGGGGTACGTGTCATTATATGAATGGCTATATGATGACGTCATGATAGATGACGTCAGCGCCAATTGGATTTTTATGTGATATTATTGCAATAACTACAAGGAAGTTGGGAAAAGTGGCGAAAAACAATTAATAATAAGTTCAAAGATATGTCGAATGATATTCCACTAATGCCCACTAGAAGATCTCTATCAAATTTGAGTACAATAAAAGCTGGATACAGGACAGTTATCCACATTCAATTATTCTGGTTATAAGGTTGGAGTTCCAACTTAAATCTCGTCGTATCAAACATATATATATAATTGTATGTGAACAGAATATGAGATAAAATATAAATTTAAAATAAAAAATTTGGAACGAACTAAACATTTAACATCTCATTTTGACCAACTGATCTTTAATATATCAATGGCTATCATGCATAGACAAGATCATAGCAAAACGGACACCATACAATATAAATACAACGATACAAAATTTTGTAAAAACCTTCAAATAAAAAGTATCCGATACGATATCCAACACGACATAATACGATAAAATAATATTTTTAGAAGTGTCGGTGCATTACAAATCAACGAATATCAATGATACCTACCTTTACATCATTTTCCACCACCAATAACATGAAAATTATTTTTGTAATGAATGAAAATGTTTTATCATCTTGTAAAGAATATTCATTATTATTACTAACATTAGCATACATATATATGCGTAGAATAAAATTATTTATGGTCCCCAATTAAAGAAACTTGATCACGGGCCCAATGATACGCGTTAGACTTAATTATCCAGACAAGGAGACAAGAAAATGACTCCATAGATTTGAATCCTACATTAGGATTAAGATTTGAGATTCATCTCAATGTTATCCTCTTTTTATGGGTGATTCATTAAAATTTTAAGAATAATAAATATTTGGACAGAAGTGATACTCGTTGAAAGGGTTGTCTTTAGGGCTGTAAATGGGGCGGATTTTAATCCGAATCCGCTTCGAATCCGATCCGAATTTTAACATATTCGTCAGATAAAAATGTCCGATGGATCATATCCGATTATAAATATTCGTTATCCGAAATAAATGGAGCGAATATGGATTTAAGGAATCCGATCCGTTAAGAATCCGAATCCGATATTATATATAATATTTAATTAAATAAATTATTTACTAGTACATAATATTAATTAAAATGATTAAGAAATAATAAAACTTAATTTTTTTACTCTAAAAATATATATACTTTTATTAATAAGTTCAAAATTAATCTATTTTAAATAAATATAAACAAAACTATCAAATAATCTATTAAATAATAATTATTTATTAAATATTATGTAATTATATTTATTTTTTTATATCAAATTTATTATTTAAAAAAATAAATTTTATTGCTAATCGGGTGGGCTCTTTTATCGGATCTGATCCGATCCGATTATATATGAATTCAAAAATGATGAATCCGAACCAGGATTCGGATCCGGTTAACGGATCTTCTTATCGGATTTGGATCCTGATCCGATCCGAACCCGACCCATTGACGGCTCTTTTATTGCTTTTTTTTTTTTTTTACAAAAAGGAAACAAAAAAAAAAAAGTAAATGAATTTTGTTATTCTGAGCCCATTTAGAACCCATCAAAAAACCAATTCAAGAAGTCAAGATCTATAGAAGATCCATATTCAATCTTTACCCAATCCAATGTTAAAAGATGATATTGGGCCCGGACCTGCCCAAATTGATTAGATTGGGACTGACCTTTAATTTTTTGAACCAATTTTTTATAACTATCTGGATGTCGAGCACTTCAATATCTGGCCAATGCTACTATAGCTAAATTAAGTCATATTTGCAATGCCAAATATGAAATTTAAGACTAATAACATTATTAATTCATGTGTTTTAGGCTTATTAATTATAGAATATGCTCCGATAGATATCGGGGCTCAGAATGATATTAAAAATGTTGTGCTCTTTTTGAAAATGACTAGTAAAATTGTTTATGTGATACTTCTCACTTCACTTTTTTACTTCAATAAGTTTAACTTTTGAAGTCTGTGATTATAGTAAGTTTGTGCTTGAATGACCGATCACGTACTGTCAGGGACGGAGCCAGGATTTATGATGAGCGGGGGCAAAAATTTATAATATCAAAAATATATGTAATATTTACTTTAAGAGTAGTGAAATTGTAATTTATTTTAAGATAAAAAGAATGAAATATGCAATTAGGGGGGCGAAAATAAAAAATTTTAAGGGACGAAAATAAAATTTTTCTAAAATATGTAGGTAAAAATAAAAAAAATTCAAAATTTAGGGGGGGCACCCCAGGCCCCCCTGACTCCGTCTATGCGTACTGTAAAGATAAGACTTAAGAGTACATATGTCGGGTGCGTGCCATTAAATTTCACAATTAATGAATTATGACCTAATCATTACCACGGCCATTTGCAAGAATAAGGAAAAGACTACAAAAAATTGATGGTATTAACGTATCATAGTTTTAATACTTTAATATTAATGTAAATAGTATTATTGGCCATAATTTGTTGTAAATGGTATTGTTGGAGACATACCTAATAGCCCCTATGAGCCCAAACTTTGAGGTTTGTTCGAAGTAAAGAGAAGTTATATGTTCGAATAGACGAGTAGATAAAAGCGTGAAATATTGATAAGTCTTTTAAAATATTCAACAAGTAATAACTAAAATTAAGATAAGAATAACTCTAAGTTAAATCTATAATTCTAATGAATTGAAAAATTATAATGATAAGACATTAAATATCTATAAATAAAGGGGAACAAAAGGGATTACGAGAGATCAACATAACAAGAAAAAAGGAGGAAAAAGAGGATCGGACCGATGGATACTCATCAGGTACTTACTTTTACTTTCGATGCACAAAACAATGCATATCAATCCTACCGTTAGAGTAAGTACAATTGAATCATCTAACCTTGTTTCATTTTCATTTAATTTAAATAATTATATTTTTTATCTCACAAATCTCCTCACCATGTTTTTGCATTTCTTTTTCAAGAATATACTCAACGAAGTGGTCAGAAAGAATTGAACCAAATTATTACAGTAGAGAAAGAATCCTTTAACTATTTGGACTATTAATTTTTATTCAACCCCCCCCCCCCTTTGCTTCAGTTTATGTTGTTCTCCACTTTTTCTTTCTCGTTTACCATATTAAAATATTTTTCGTTATTTTGATATATAATTTGTTTCTCTATTTGTCATAAACTGATCAGTACATATATTAAAATAATATATAGTAAATTTCTTTCTTATACTATCAGGCCCTATTCAAATAATAATTGATTTCTTTAAAAGGTATTTCAAATAACCGGGATGGACAGTTTTTTCTAAATTCGAAAGTAAGAGGATTATTTAATTGTATCAAAGCTTTAATTTATTTAAGATTCAATTAAATCACTCTTTTTAAGCATTTACCACTTTCAGTATTTCGCATTTCTATAAATTTAACTTCTTATTTCATAAAAAATAAAAATTTTAGCCAACGTCCACTTAATTGTTACCGAGACATGTTGGATGTTTGTGCGAAATAAAAATGATAGTTTCTATTTAAATAAATTATCTTTTATTAAATAAAAATAAATTATATATAAAGACTATATAATATGATAAGTGGTATAAAAGAGAAGAAATAGTAAAATTTGAAGAATAAATGAATTGCCGGAGGTGTTGTTAGAGATGAATAAGGAACTCGCGTGGAACAGATGTATTGTTAGAGCCGATAAGGAACTCGCATAGAACAGAAGTTTTGAAAAAATTGAGGTGGAATACTATTTGAAAAAAGTAATAAATTTAATATTGAGGGTTGGAGATGATGACCGGCCACCCGTTGGGCTTAATAATAAAGGACTACCGAAAACCTATCCGGGGACCTGGACTTGAAAATTAAGGCACATTAGAAGAGAGGGGAATGTTCTCGCGGATAAATTTGCGAAGCTCGGACACATTATCAATGTCATCAAAATAGTTTAGTTGGCAACGTGTTATCCATTTTGTTTAGCAACTATTAGCCAATAAAGGTCGGTTCAAATGGTTAAATAAGTTTATTCTTCATGACATCTAGAGTTAATAACAACTATTATGCACCATAAAATTCTACCAAAAAAATAAAATAAAAACTATACCAAAAAAAACTCTATTATATACCAAAAAGTAATAGTTCATAGACCGTATATAAACTCCATGTCTTGTAGCTTATGGATAGTAGAGTAGTATCACCTTTCAAGTTTCATTTGGAGAGAGAGAGTTATTCGCCCAAAACTTGACACCTATTTGTTAAAAAGATTTAATCGGCACAAGAGATATAATTTTTTATTTTTTCTTAAAGAAGAGAATTATTCTTAGTTTTTTTTGGTGAAGAAAATTATTATTTGTGCTATATATTTTATTTTTTTTGTGCAGATTTGTGCTATATTGCTAACTGCTGACAATATGTTATTCCAAAATAGCTTACAAATTTGAAAAACCCTAACCCCAATTCTCAATTGATTTCTTAGTTCTCAGCACTGAAACGACTCCCACTTCGACCACGCCTGCGGTTGCCGCCACCACCTTGCTACTTTTTCGCCACTTCCCTGAATAAATCAAAGCTTTTTTTTTTTTTTAAATACACACGCACACTCACACGGAAATTTGAATCCGGACCTCGCTCTTAGGAATGAATTCATTTACCGCTTGGACCAACCCCTATTGGCCTGAATAAATCAAAGCTTGAATATATTATGTTTTACAATATGAATTTTCTTGAAAAAAATCAAAGTTTGAATATATTACTTGTGCCTTTTTGTTTCATTGATCCGTGAATTTCAAGGATTCCGTACTGTTATTTTTCTTATTGAACCGCTGAAAATTGTATTTTTCCTACTGAATTGTTGAAGATCGATAAATATGGTATCCGATTTCTATATTGCTTACTCAATTTTGCTTCCGAAACCTTCTAATAAGCGTGAGAAGGATAATATGGGTCTAAACCCAAACAAACCTTTGGCTTCTATATTTTTTTATCTTCCCCCAAACACTTTTCAACAATATATTATGTTCTAAATGGGCTCAGAATAACAAAATTCACCTACTTATTTAATTTTGGGTAAAATTTTCCTATGTATTCTCTTGTTTATTCCAACTTTTAGTCTCTGGATATAATTTTTCAATTTGCAAAGGTGAGATTGTTGTTTTCAAAATCTTGAATTACTTATCATAGTGGCTGAAATTTAAAAAATATTGTCCGAGCCCATCACGTAACATGTAGACTGACACGTAATTAACAGACCGAACAAGGACATCGATGTGGGGAATATTGTTTCGAACATCGAGCTAATTTGCAACCATTTTGACAAAGTCCGTTTCTCTTTTTCTAGACGTGAGACCAACTTAGCGGCTCACAAACTTGTTCGTAGTGCGGCTTCAACTTGCTTTGATGTGTCAGATTTTCCGACTTTTATGTCAAATGCTCTTTTAGCTAACATTGCTTAGTTTTACCGTTTTGACTGTTCGTAAAAAAAATATAAGTAAAATCTGATGAAACTTTGCAAGCGAATTTCAATATTTTCGACGACCAATATGTCGAATGAGATATGAGTTTTGTTCAAAGTTCATATTCCATCAAAATTATTCGAAAAGGATTAAGTGTTATGTTTTAAAAAAAGATAAGAGACAATTGCACCAATTCAAAAGATAAAAAGATGTTTGGATTTACGTCTAAAATTTAAAATGTAAAAGTGTTCTATTATAACATAATGAAATAATATTTATAAAAGTGTATATGTATGGATATTAAGATCGAATGTTCGTAATATATTAATTAGTAATTCCCTATATCTATATAAAGTAAGTGATATAGTAATTAGTAATTTCCTAGATCTAATATAAAGTAAGTTGTATTCCAAAACGCCAAAATTTCGACATTTCTTATAAACATTCGAATGAGACGTAAGAAGAATCAAGTTATTTTGAGATATTTTTTTAAAAGGTAATATCTTTGTTTTTTTCTTCCGGAAAGTAATATCTTTAGTTAAAATATACTTAATCGCCATATTAAATAATATTAATAGATTTTTTTAAACAAGTTGGTAGTATTGTCTCTTATGACACAGAAGTACAATAAAATAGGATCTTAAAGCCGTCAATTTTGATATTATGTACAAAAAGTACAAAGATCATATAGTATATATATATATATATATATACTAGATTGAGGGACACCGCGCAAAGCGCGGTGGCCGTGCCCGTTGCCGGCTAAAATACACTGGATAATTTATTATAATATAACATAAAACCAATATAGTCTTCATTATTCTTATCATAATTGGAAGCATAATAATTTTTCTGAGTACAACACTTGGTTTAACTGACAATGTAAAATCTGAAGCCAGTATGACACCCAACCGACAGCGCAAAAAATATGTTTTAAGTAGTCGCAATAGGACCAAGCTAAATTGGGTACAAACAATGTTCGCCTTCATATATTAATAATCTCTGTACAAACAGGTAATGTTATACAAAATTACAAGTAATCTTCTCCCGTTGTGCCTTTTAAGTAACCATTGCAGGCCCTGTACCAAAACTTCTATTCTTCATCTGTATTTTTCAGTTGAACTTTCGCCTAGAACTTGTCGTCCTACATGTACGAATTTGTCTGAAATTGTATCACAAGCTCAAGTCCACCTATTACAAAAACATCAAATTGAACTGAATGAACAAGTTATCTAAAGATGTTAAACTGACAAAAATTTAGAAACAAGGAAAGAAAGAATATGAACAAAGGATAAAGAGTGTTATTTGTTAATTGATGATTCAATGCTATCCCTTAACTTTCTTACACTTATCATATGCATATATATATATATATATGCTGTAATTTAGTTTGAGAAACTAAGAAATTCTGGATTGGTATGGATTTGCACACTTATATGGGTCAAATATAATTTGTATGCATTATATCCCAATAGAAGAATCCTTTCAAACAGGAGCACAAAAACATTAAACCCAAAAGATTTTTTGGCTTAAAACAAATAAAATTGTGAACTCAATCGTAAGAAATCCTTCCGGATCGCATGAATTAAATTAAAACTTCAACAACCAACAGCCAAATCAATCGGTAGAAAAAAATTGATGTATCAGAGCGATAAAATCTTACCTCCTAGATTCGGCCCTTAATTTAGCCTGTCAACGAGCACAAAACAACTGCGGATATAGAAAGGAGAAAAAATAAACAATCTTTGAAATTGTAGTGTCTGACACAAGGAAAGAACTGCATGTGTAATAGAAATTGCAGATTTAAGATTTTAGCATGTTGTAAGACCAAAGAAGACTCCAAGTGCATCCACACAAGCTATCTTCTTAACCGCACCTCTCATGCATAAAGAGAAGAACAAAGAGTACACTTCTTGATGACATAATTACCTGAAGAACAGCCATCAGTTACTCTTCAAGTATGGAATTGACAAAAGCATACAAATTGCTTACAACACTACGAAAATTCAGCGAAAGTTAATCAAATTACAAGACATTTCAATAACTAAAAAACTCATGCATAGACAAAGATTTTAGGTGAATAGATATGTCCATCGGCATGCACAGGCAGAGTTAATAGAATCAATTGGCTGACCAACAAAAGGCATAAATATATGGTGCAAGCATAGGGTGGGTAAATTCATATATGTAGATTATAAAAGGGCAAGACAACATAAATCGCAAGAATGAACCTGACCTCTTAACACTTTCGACGCTGTGAAATCAGAGTAGACACGCAGCCTGAGAACCGTAAACCGAAACCCAAAACAAATTGCTCCCAAAATTTAGCGGGAGATAATAGCCTTAATTTATAGCAGGAGAGCAAAAATTCTATTAAAATCGACAGAGAATTTCACCAACCGCCATCGAATAAGGAAGAAAGGGCCACCAGATGAGCTGCTCACGTAAGCAGAACAACAGTTCGAGAAAACGGCGCAGTTGTAGTCGGTGTGGAGAAATTTTGGGAGCTAGAAACCTAATGGGAAGGAAACAAATCTGGATAAAATTCACATGAAAATCAAATAAGTGCCACGTAAATTAAGTTCTTTTCACCTCTAATAAAAAAATTGAATTGTACACAGTAGAAAGGAAAAAAAAAATATCAAACATAATACAGATTTAAAAATATCTAAACAAATGGCCGGTAAATATAAAAAACTGGCTACTTTTATATATTATTCATTATTTTTTTTTACAAGTAGTATGATGGATGAGGACAAAAGATTTCCTTTAAAAGGATGCTAGCAAAATCAGTCGCCAAATAAAAGCCTAAGTTAAGTGTGTCACGCAGCCTAAATATTTATATATTTACAAAATATTTACATATTTACGAACGCAACAGGGGCCAACAGAATGACGGTTTCAATCAACAACTTGATCAGTCTGATGCTTAAAAATCTTCTTTATTAAGAGAAGAGGAACCTATACAGAAATTAATATATTAATTAGTTTACTAAGAAAAAATAGGACATATAAAAATTAACAAAAAATAAATAGAAGAGTGCATACTTGAGTGTTCCTGAATTTCAGGTTCTATGGATTGTTCATTAGCCTCAGTAAGTGAAGTGGCAGTAAAACGGTGTTCAATGCCGTAGTAACATTCCCTACTATTCCATTTCCTACTCAATAAAAAATTTGCAAATAATGGATCTTGCCTGACATGTATATTTTCTTTCAAAAATAACCTCTGGACATGAGAATCTAATTCAGAACCTAAAAAACTTGCGTCAATCATATCATATGCTCCTTTTTTCCTCCAACAACTATAGGTGCAATTTGTCTATAATCACCACCAAAAACCACCACTTTGATGCCAAAAGGAATCGTAGAACCAGTTAAATCCTGCAAAATGTCGTCTAAAGCCTCAATCAATTGTCGTCTGGCCATCGATATCTCATCCCAAATTATCAATTTAGCAGTTAATAATAATTTAGCAAGTCCTGTTTGTTTACTTATCCTGCATTTTGTTTTTCCATCAATATCTATAGGTATCTTGAACCTGGAATGTGATGTCCGACCACCTAGTAAAAGTGCAGCTGCTACTCCAGATGTTGCCACAACAAGTGCTTTATTGCCTTTTGATCTCACATCAGCCAAAGGAGCTCGATACAGAAAAGTTTTTCCACTTCCTCCTGGACCATCTACAAAAAAAATACCCGGTGAATTTGAATACATTTTTTCAGTGCCTTGTTTGTGAAGAAAAAAGGGTTTTCTCCGGAGAATCTTGCTTGGGGAAGGAGGAGTGTAGTCCTTCTATTTATAGTTTAAGGAGGAGGTTAATTAGGTAAAATCAACCTTGTGGTCCTGGAATAGTGTCGCCCTAGACACGTGTCGGAACGTGAGGGCTCGACAGTGACAGGTACGGTTATTTATACCTTTTGGCCGTTATACATGGCTACTGTGTCAGAGGTAGTTGGGCGAACGATCCTTCGGTCATGGAAGGGGGTCTCCAGTACCATACGAGCGTTGGGACGCTCGAGATGGGATCCCTTGGTGAGGCACACGAAGGGTTGGTCTCCCGAGCGATGGCGTCCTGAGGGTTGATCCCCGAGGGAAGGATCCTCACAGGAGGGGTTGCCCAGAAAGAAGTTAACTACGACGGTAAGGCTGGGCGAGGGCCACGAGTCATTGATATACGAGCGTTAAGGTGGGCTTGGTTTGGAACGGTAAAGGAAGACTTTTGCGATCGCGCCACGTGTACGGTGGAGATCCGGGCGTATTTTGGGTCCATCATAATCATTTTAGGACAATCTAGTTATTATCCAAAACATCATTTTGTGTGAGTTTTTAGTTCAAATTTCCAAAGGTACGTACTTTACACAAAGTTTTACTGCCACTTACAAATAAAAGAGTTCCTATGTGTACTAAGTACTGGATCGCATATGAAGAAAAATTCTATGTTTCATCCAATTCGATTGAATCTAATTAATTATATAAATACATAATTATACTTTGTTATTTAATTTATCATTTTCTTTAAATTATACACCAATTGCATGAGAAATGTAAAATTGTTTTCCCCTATTATTTGATTTTGATAAATCAAATTTGAGTTAAAATGATTCGTGGTAAAAAATCTGGCTTCACTAATAAAATTATTTTTGAAGTTATATAATTTACTAATACATCAACTGGTCACTTTAACTTCAATTAACCCAGAAAAAAAAGAAAAAAAACCTTCAATTAATTTGTATAAAAGGTAAAACAAATTACCAAATGAAAGAGTAAAATTCACACATCAATAACTAAACTAATTCAACACTTAAATGCTAATTTTTTCAACCTTTGTAGCAATTAAATTCACAAAGATTGCTACTCAACCTTATTAGTCATCGCTCATCACCATTGAAATCCACCTTATCGTTGATGTTTTATTGTGTGGCTCAAATGAAGTGACGTTTTTCGATTGGTCCACATGAGCTTTAGCCATTGATGATGATTAT
>JBBMKE010094634.1:0-16985 GCA_037834125.1 Lippia alba | reverse complement strand
TTGAACATTGGAGATTAGGAAACCAAATATTTTAACTAGTCAAGTTTATATATTTCACGTACATTAAGAAAATGCAAACATATTCGAATATATTTATGCAGTAACACATATATTATTTTAGGTATTGAAAAAAATTAAAATGCATATGACATTAATAAAATTCTAGTCATGTGCCGATACTTTGAAACACTTATATGTTTCTTGATTTAAAAATTAGGGCGTTACATCATAGCTAAACATTAATTGAATATAAAAAAAATTGTAGTACTAAAGGTCAACCAGATGAACATTTAAATAAAACAGGTTTAAGATAATGAATATCATTGGTACACAATTTTAGATAAATTAGTTTTGCGAACCATATCCTCTTAGGGAGGGGAGGGAGGTTGTGACGCCTCAAAATTTTGGAACGTAGTGTACTTGATTATTAGTAAATGAATTTAAAAAAATTAAAAGGAATAAGTCAAGAGGAAAAAAAATTCATATTGCATGAACATGCATCATAACTTTGTGTCTCATTTAATTAATTTAATTTGTATTATAACATAAAGTATTTAAATTAAGACTTGTGTTGCTTGTGTAAATGTGTTCATCTACATGCATTATAACTATGCGTTTTATTTTAATTAATTTATTTTGCATGATAACTTCAGGTATTCATAACATGTGTTACTTTAATATTATTATTTTTCATAATAAAAAAAAATATTTTATACAAATGATTTTATATGTGTAATTTTTCAAAATCAAAGTGATTCATGAAAAATTGTATATTATGTTTATTTAATTATGTTAGACACTATTAATATTTAAATTTATTAAAAAAATATATATAATAAAAAAATTTATTTAAAAATTAACTGATAAACGTGCAATGCACGTTGGTTTTGCTAGTTGCTATAATAAATGAGCTCCAACATACTCTAGTTTGACACCTTCTGCACTATTATCATCTTATCGACTCTAGCAGCAATTACACAAAGCTCTAGTAACATATAAAATGGTAACTTATGTTTTTTGCTCATACACTTTAAAGTGATTCAAATGGAAGATAAAATTCAAATTTAAAATATTATCCTGAAAAATGACCTACTAACTATTTGAATCTTATAAAATTATAATCTAAAATGTGAAAGAAAACTTTATCAAAATACTATACAACTAACTGGAGTAAATATCAGAATTCTTTCGTGTGACTTGTGAATATGGTTTGTACATCTGTGCTTACAAGTCAATTTGGTGACAAACAATGTTTGGTGATTGGGCAAGTAAACGGAACGGGCACAATTAATACCACAACCGTTGCTGAAGCTAAGATAGTATTAGCTATTCAGGTTGACAATGTTTCAGGGTTTGAAGTTTGAACCCGTAGTTTTGGCTCCTACAGTTCTAAATATAATAATATATTAATCGATTAATTATTGTATAGATTCGGTGATTTTATTTATTCGAAATGTCAATTATTGTTTTGGAAAATTAATATTCCGTTTGTCCCATGATCTGTCTTTCCCTATTGGTCTGTCCCTAGCTAATTTAGAAAAATGCACTTCATCTTTAAACTATACTAGCCAGCGTTTATGGTTGAACATGAAAATACAGGAAAAATTTAATCAATTAAAAAGATAAATAAATTATATTTATTTGATTTGTTACTCTTTCTAAATTTTCTTTCACCATATGATAAATATAAGACACTTTTTCACGTTATACCGGTTTAACCAAGCTAAATTTAAGTTAGAGTTATCCAAAAATACTAGTGAAATTAATTATCCGGATGGAAAAATACTAGCACAACACAAATATGGCTCGGTGTTTCGGCCGAACCCAATCAATTATAATGATAAATGTATTATATTTGTCATTTAATTTACCATCTTCTTTAAATTTTTCACTAATCACACAACAATAAACCTTCATTCTTTTATTATACTGATTTAATCGAATTAGATTCAAATTAAAATCATTCAAACGAATGATCGAAATACTATAATCTAAGATGAAATTTTTATTTTAACTAGAAAATTGTTGAAACTGAATGACAAATAATAATTTATTTTAGGGAATATTTTGTGATTATAATCAATTATAAGATGCTCCCATTAGTCCATAAGGTGATGAATGGCCACAATCATACACTTCAATTTTCGTGGTCGATAACTAACTAACTAACTAACTAAAAGAATATCAAAAGTAAATTAAAAAAAACTAATAAATGATAAAATAAACCGGAGAAATCTATGCACACTATTCTACCTTGCTAATTTAACTCAAAACAGTTTCCGCCCCAGCATTAAATATTGCCGTGCTAATAGTATATGTACAGATTTCGATTCAAGATTCCTCCGAAACTGAAAAGTTCGGATTCGGAAATATAAATTCACTACCAGCACTGATCGGTTTCCCACGTCCGCCGCCTCGCGGAATAACCGCCGGCGGACAGCACCGCCGTCCTCGTCCGCCGCCGGAGCAACGAGCTGTCCTACGCCGCGCCCTTCTCCGGATCGGAGAGCGTCGCGTACGCCGCGTGCACGCGCATGAAGTCGTCCGCCGCCGAGTCGGCGGCGGCGGCGGCGTCCGGATGGAGTACCCTAGCCAGCTTCCTGTAGGCGAACTTGATCTCCTGGCCGGTGGCGCTCGTTCGCACCCCGAGGACCTCGTACAGCGACGCCGGCGGCGAGGCATTCTCGGTTGCGGCGGCGGAAGGCCGCTCGGCTGTGGCATAGCTGGCGGAAGTGCAGGTGGAGCGGCGGAGATTGGTGGAGTGCGGCGGCGCCACGGCGGAGAATCTGCGGCCGATGATGTGATTGGAGAGGGTGAAAGGTGTGGAGGCCATTTGATTTAGAGGAGGAAATTGATTTTTGTGGTCTCGAAAATTAGGAGTGAGAATTAAGAGAGAGAGAAGAAAAAGATGAATGGATTTGAAATATTGATTTGGGGTATTTATAGTGGTTGTGGGGGGGAAAGGGGACCACGGGTGACGCGTGTGCGATGAAGTTGCTTATCCATATGACAGAGGTATACGGATAAAAGGCTTGCTTGCATGCACATTAGGATTAGGATAAATTACATTTAAATACCTTGAGTTTTGTCTTAATTACAAATTAATCTTTTTTCTTTTGATAATTATATATTAATCCCTAAAAATATTATTTTAATTACAAATTAACCCCTACAGAAGAACTGATTTATAATTAAAATAATATTTTTAGGGATTAATATGTAATTATCAAAAAAAGAGGGACTGATTTGTAATTAGGGCAAATCTCAGGGTACCTGAATGTAATTTTTCCTTAGGAGAATTAAAACTTTTTTGACCCTAAATTTGTGGATTAATATTGTGAAGCATTAATGCTTTTAATCAATGTGTAGTTAATGTCATAATAAGATATTTTTAGGATTCAATGGAAACTTAGGTTTTGAATTTTAAAAGTAAGTTTGAGGATATTAATTGAAATTCTAACTTTTATGAAATTCAACTATGTTTATTTTTGGACTCGGGAGAAAATGATATTTCTTATGGAAATCGGACAACACCGAGAATAAGTTGGACTTCATGCAAGTTAAAATTGGTTTCAGGAAGTAGATGAGACAAAGATGATGGCATTTCACTTAATGAAGTAGAAAAGGTTCGAATTAAACATTGACGGAAACATTGAAAATAAGAGACTTGAACTTTATTTAAGAAATTAACAAACAATAGTAAGAAAAATAAAAATTAAAGTGGCAGCCAAATTAACAAAAGCTAACAGCGAGTGGAATACGAAACCGTAAGTGCAGCAACAAAGATAGGTCGAGTCGGGTTTGAGAAATATGACTGAGGGGGAAGGAGAGAGACGATTTATGATGATGGTGGCAATGAACGATGTTTGTTTAGGTAGCATGAGGTTTTCAGCATCACTCGTTGATGGAGATTACATTATAAAATTTAAATATTTAGAGAGGATGTTTTTGTTATTATTTATTATTTTCTTTAGTAAATTATCAGAAATTCCACTATTTGAACCATATTATCTTTTTCCCCAACAAATTGTACTGTTTAATGAATCCAAGTTCGTAGTAGAGAGAGAGGTTTAGTTAAGCTAGTCACGTTCTTTGGGCATTCATAATGAAGAGTTTTCCTCGTAAAGAAATAGATACCTAATAAGATGACAGAAATTAACTTTAGAAATAGATCATTATGCACTAAGCCTTTTCTAATATGGATAAGATATATGAATTATGATATTATTATGGTTTTTTTTTACCTATTTCACCTTTTTTATTGAAATGAAAATAAATTATATGTTACAAAAATTAACATAAAAAGTATTGTGTTTTCAAAATATTTACAGGGCAAATCTGAATATTTTTTTATGTTGGATACGTACTAAATCCCGATTAGAATATTAATTTTCTCTATTTATTGGACACGAAATAATTAATTTATTCTTTTATATTTTGTATACATCATTTCACATCTCTCTATATTGTTCAATATTTTTTTATATACACCAAAACCTTAACTTGTACAAAATAGAAATTTCATGAAGGACCCTATAATCAACTATATGTTCGATACTTTTTGATATGAATAAAGACTTTGTACAAAATAAAAATTGCATGAATAATCTTATAAACAAGTATAAAAAGAGGCATATAGAGAGAGGTGGGATGATGTATATCAGAATATAAAAGGTAAATTAATTAGTCATTTCACATCTAATAAATAAAAAAAATTAGTGTTCTAGTCGTGCTTTTAACATGTGTTTAACATCAGAAATTTTCACGATTCGTCATATAAATATTTTAAAAATATAGAATTTTTTATGTTAATTTTTGGGATACAAAATTTTTTATGATGTAAATAACTCTATTATTATACTGAAATTACTATGTAAATTGTTCCAGAGTATTGTATCACACCCTTGTAAATATCAAACAAAGATAAATATTTTGTTGGTCAAGAAAACAAAGATAAATTTGTTTTGCCTTTTAACATAGTATATTTGGCTTCTTTCCATTTCCTTTTTGCTTGATGTACCATTTGGCTTCTTTCCATTTCCTCTTTGCTTGATGTTATATCAAGTCATATGGATACCACCGTATGGACAGACATGATATAAATATGATGACACGATTTTTTCCTTAAATTTTCCACGTGATGAGTGTCGGATACACACGACACAATAAAATAATATTTTTAGAAATATATGTACATCATAATTTCGATTTGATCCATCCAATTCGAAGAAATGAGAATCACTATAATGAAAAATTGAACAATAATAAAGGTATAATTTTTTTTTGGTTGAAAATAAAGGTATAAATGAGGTTGAAGACATCATTTTATGACTTATTTGTATGATATATTGTTCTTCTCAAGTCGACATCGATTAATTCTTCGTTTATAGAGAGGTGTTTAGACATAAATCTTGTATTTCTTTGTTCCAAAGTTTGAAACAATCAAATCTGAATAGTACTTTGGAGCAAAACATATCGCTCTATATTGCTTATTATTATTATTATTATTATTATTATTATTATTATTATTATTATTATTATTATTATTATTATTATTATTATTATTATCATATGTTAAAGAAAAAACTAATTTTGGGAATGAAAACACAGATTCCCCAACTAGCAAGGTTTCTCCAAAATCAAAGTAAAAATAAAAGTAGCCAATTATTTCGTATATTCATACATTCATAGACACATGGGAAGCTGACAATGCAATCGTTTTCGATGATTCATCATAGTTTGTAGTTTGCCGACATCATTGGATAATGCAATTTGGCTTTTATCCACATCCTATTACGGATTAAAACTTAGATCTCTGTGCCCCCTGTTCGTGTTTCTCTTATTGCAATTTCCAATTTTTTCTTTTATTATTATTCTTTTTGGTGTACAATTCGTTATTTTATGTATATACTGTGGTCTTTTCTTTTGTCTTCTAGAAATTTTCTGACAAAAGAGTTTAGGGTTTTAGCATATCAAATTTCCTAACTCATTTGATCTTATGAACATTGATCAAATGAAATTAGATGTCATCGATCAAATTATATCATATTTGATATAAAAAATAATTAATTTAGTGAGATTTAATTTCACCTCCAAGGAGATTGGATAGTAACTTTGTAAATAGTGTCCGGAGAAGAGATTGTCAGGAGCTCTAACCAGGAGAACTCCCCGTTACATAATATTTTGCTGGATATTAGATTGCTATGCTCTCCTCTCGGTTCAGTTTTGTTGTCTTTAGTTTTTCTTTTCGTGGGGAGAACACTACTGATCTTTAGTTCTAGTATTTTCATGTTACGATATTTTTTATTTTTCTATGAGTCGTTTGTAATTGTGTTGAATTGGATATATGTTGGATTTTGGTTGATGTCTTTTGCCTATCTTACATATCAAACATAATATTAAAGTTAGTCAACAAACTTACTCACATCTAATTGTATAGATATGATATTAATCTGATGAACGAAATACTTGCACGTAATTAGACTCTTCATAAATCATACTCACACTTCTTTTTATCTGATAAATTTTTAAAACTTTCTCTTTTTATTTCCTTGATATACCTCTTTAATACCAAAATACAAGAAAAATACAAAACGAGAAAGCACAATTATTTGACAAAGCAAAGGTTGAATTAACAACATAGGAAAAGAGAATCTTTGACGTACATAAACAATTGCAATTCTTTATTTTATTATGATCAAAATAAAAAAACAATTACAGGCACATGATTGTGATTCCTTCTTGTATTGGGAAGCCGAAAAAAGCAGCGAGTTGACGGTGTTATTTTTCTATGTGATGAATTGATGATAAGAAAGGCCACACCGCCACGTATTCCTGACGGAATTGAACCATCATAGTAAACAAGGTGCAGTCTTTTATTTATGAGAAAATTGCAATTTGGTCCCCGTTTATTATTTAATCACAAAGTTAGTCCCTGGTTTTTTGAAATAGCTAAAATAGATCCCATTTTAATTTGAAAGTTGCAGTTTAGATTCTTATTAATGTTTTTCTTTTGGCTCTTTTTCTTGTGCAATTAGGACAAGAATCCAATGTCATTGTGGGGTGAGGGCTGTTTGGTTTTATTATGAAGCAAAGGGATTTGTCTTCTTCCTGCAACGAAGTTTGGATTTCGTTATTTATCCGAAAAGAAAAGATTAAACAAGTAATATATTTTGAGAGAGAAAATCTTAAAAAAGATTTTCTCAAGAGAACAACAATAAAAATGACGATACACATTGGCTGCTTGTGAGTTTTTCTTCTCTCACTAGATGAAGAGAACAAAATTGCAAGGTTCAAATTAGAACAAGACCTATTTTAATTACTTCAAAAAATCAAGGACTAACATCGAAATTGGACATATAAGAGGCGCTAACTTTGAATTTGTAATTTTTCTTTATTTATTTTCTTGGGAAATATAAACAAGGGGCTGCTGAAACCGAATAATAATTAGTGGGTATTAATAGTTGGATACCGTATTTTTACGGCATTTATTAGTAACTTAATCATGTTAATTAGTTGACTTATTGCAATGGGAGAATTCAACTAAGTTATTGGCATCACCTACATTACTTATTAATATGTCACTAATCTTTTTTTATTCACTACAACTAGTTTATTAAATTTGACGATCGGTCAAGTCCAGCCCTAATGAAGAATTTGTCAATGATTAATTAACTCAATAACAAATCTTTATAGAATGATTATATATATATATATATATATATATGTGTGTGTGTGTGTGTGTGTGTGTGTTATGGTAATTATGGCCTCCAACGTCTTTATGAACGTACGTATATCGAACGAATCTAAATTAAGTTTACTTTGATAACTATAAATTCTCACACATAAATTAAAATTTAAACTCATTTATACATAAGTTCTTAATAAAGTATATTAATATGTTTTAGTAAGTATAAATTTTATAAGAATTATTGATGGATAATTATTTAATCAATGGTTAGCACAACGTTTGTAAATACTTTTTAATATATATTCATTTATTTAAATTGTCACTCGACAAGTAAATTTTTTTATAAAATTTTCTTTTAACAAATAGATTTTGAATTTTTAATGCATATGTATATGTAAATATTAGTATACGTTAGTAGTTAACCAAAAATGTGGTTGATAAAGTAATAAGCAAAAACTTTGTGGTTGTGTATCTATACTCTTGTGTTAACCTAAGGCCTGTTTGTGTTCGACTTGCTCACTATTTTTTTTATATAACTTATTTATTTTTTTTCACAACACACATTTGTTTTTGGGATAATTCCTTAAAACTCCCCAAGTGAAAAGTAAATTCTTGTTCACTCCACAAAAACAGTGAATGTTGTATAAAAATTCAAGAATCACGTATCCAAATCCGAAAAATGATGTATTCAGATCCCAAAATGATGTATTTGGGATCATCTGGGGAGTGAACATGAATTTTTTCAACTCAGGGGGAGTTTTCAAACAATACCCTTGCTTTTTACTCACAAACATTCAAATGAAATTCGAACTCAATACATTACCCTAAGAAATGAATTCATCCACTTGAAGCAACTCATATCAAATTTCACCAAACACATGACATGTCTAAATTAGTACTTTATATATTTTCTATTTATATATACTTATTAAATTTATATGAAGTAGAATAATCTAATTTAATATATTTTAATAATAATAATTTTTTATTTACAATTGATGGGGCATGATCAAACGTGTCACACAACCACCACTTAAGATTTGTAAAGATGAAGGGAACCATCAGAAGGTTTGGCTCCTGCGAGGAAGGTGTATCGTGACAAATAACGTGGATTCTACCGATTAGGCTAACACAGACGAAAAGGGGAAAAACCCAGTGTTGTGGTTCTCTACAGCTCAAAGCAATGAAACATCTGGCGGTTTCAGATGAGCTTGGAGAGGAAATGGGAGCAGTGTTCTAAATGTAAAAGATGACTTGTTGAGAAGGATAACACTTGGTGTATTTATAGTTGAGGGTGAAAACTCTTTGGTAATTCCGCACTATTCAGGTACACTTGGATGATGCCAGACATATGATCTAATGAGGGTGGTCCGAGAAAAAACATCAGCAGGCCTACCCAAAAAAGTAGCCGTAAAAGTGATTGTAGTGGTTGCGCGATTATATACTATATATCAAAAAGTATATTAAGTTGTTACCAAGGGATTAACACGCTTGGCATATAAAGTTACTAACATCCCTCAAATGTGGAGTTTGGGGTAGAATCCATGGAGCCATTTGAAAGCCATTAGTCCGGAGGCTATGGTGCTGTGTTTGGGCCACACTGGTTTGAATGAGAGGAGACTTGTACTATTTAGATGCATGAATCTCTTATCCTGAAAGGATCCATAAGGGCGCTGAATTGGCATAGGGATCCATTAGCTAGGCAGTTCCATAATGGTCCAAGTGTCATAACGTGACTTAGTGATAGTTAAATTTTCATCAATATTCATATCGAATGTGCGAAATTACTAATTTATTATGTATTTATGAGAATAATATTTTTGAATAACATGTATGGTTCTTAGCATTATCTCTATAACCCAAAAGGATATGTAGAAAGATATCATATACAGTAGTTTAATAGAACTCGTATTATTTCATTTTTCATTTATTATAACACCTTAATTAATTTATTTTTATCAACTTAGTATTTGTTTAGTTGCAATATTGTCTTTTACTTTTTTCATCACTTCATGATATTGGGTAAAAATATGATGGCCAATTGAGGATTTATCTGATATTACCCGATATTGTATTTCATATTTTTATTTCAAACAAAAGAAAATTCACTTTTCAAATTGTTGCAATAATGTTTGACAGCTGATTATGTCTCCTACAACAAATATTTCTCTCTCTCTATATATATACTGAGACATGATAGCTAGATATATATAGGGAAAATTAAAAAAAAAAAAATAGCATACCATTTGCACCCATTCGAAAATTTTAAGACCTGCCGTGTGACGCCCTGTGTTTTCGTCGTACAAGGTACGCGCGCCACACGTGTGAGTTCTTGAGAGTTAGGGCCGAAAATCATGCTTATGTGATTATGTGTTTAATTGCAATTTCGTTTAATTACCTTAACTCTTCATTCATATCATTTAAATTCATTCCGTAACATTTACATTATAATTTCATTTCATAAACATTTCATAATTCCATAATTCATAATTATATTCTATACTTATAAGATTTCCTAAAATACATTCATTACATATTTCATACATTTCATATATATGTATATATATATATATATCATATTACATACATACATATACACATATATATATACCTATATACATATATACACGCATACATTATATCCTATACTTATAAGATTTCCTAAAATACATTCATTACATATTTCATACATTTCATATATTGCATTATATATATATATATATATACCTATATACATATATACACGCACATATATATATACACACGCATATACACACATACATAAATGTATATTTATACATTGGGAATTCAAATATTATACATTATACAAATATATATATACATACACTACACCATACTTCCCCAACAACTACATCACCATCACCATCACCATCACCCATACCCCCTCACTTCACCATTTTCCCATCTTCACCTTCATTCAAGAAACAAGAGCACAACCCTCATTCCTCATTGTACATTCATCATCCAAGCATTCTTCAAGCAAGGGAAGGTTGAGAAATTCAATATCAAGCATCAAGACATCCATCTTCATCATCCTCGTCACTCCATTTCATCATTCCCATCCATTTTCAAGGTAAATTCAAAAATGGCCAAATGAATAGTAAGGGTTTGCTGAGTTTGATGATTAATCCATGAATTGATGCTAGATTTAATGCTTATATGTGATGCTTTGGTGATATTAATGCATGAGAGGGTTGATTGTTGGAGCATTTATGTGTATATGCATATATGGTTGAATTTGATAGGAATGTGAATTGGGCTTTTGGTTTTCGAACATGTTTAGTTGCTTCCATGCTTGTATGAAGTGTTTATGTTGTTTCTTGAATGTTTGAGGGAGTGTATGTGATCACATTTTTGGGTGTTTTGGGTGTTTGGATCGGATTTGTCCTATTTTGCTGCGCCTTTTTTCTACTGAAAACAGATGTCACGGCCGCGACCTGTTTTAGTTCATTTTTGGTAGCCGCCGCGACCCATTTTTACCAACTTTTGACTTTGAAAATTCTGAAAAATTTTGAAGGAAAATTTAAGGTAGCGGCTGCGACCTGTTTTAGTTCATTTTTGGTAGCGGCCGCGACCTTCTCACATACATGCATGAAATTCGAATTTTCAACTTTGTTTGCATGGTTTTCTTGGCTCGTTCTCATTCCATACACTTCATTAACATGTCGTATAGGATCTTTTGATGTATGTTGTGAGTTCTCATAAATTTTGGATAATTATTTTACGAGTTATGTACGAATGTGCCTTTTTAAGCTCTTTAGGTGCATGAATGATTGGTTACTTGGTTTTGGACCCTAATTGCTTACTTTCCTCATCTTTTATGTTTCATATGATTTGTGTACATGTTGAGAAATGTGTTATAAACCTTATATGAACATCTTCATGACATAATATTATGTTTATGCATTTATTAGCATATCATTTCATTGCCGAGCATCCTATTTGGTTCATTTGAGTCTAAGTCTTGAACACTTGTGTCTTTTCACAGAGGTCGAGCCCGAGCACGTGGAACCGGGTCCTTAGCTTCCTATTTCTACTTTCTTTTGTCAAGGTGAGATTTTATTTATATTATTGACCCGTAATACCATGTGTAAATGAATTTGGCCAAAATGAATACTTATACGTATTAATTCTAAAACTATTTCAAGAAAGCGAAATGTTTTCATGAAAATGTTTTGGCGAGATTATTCACGTATTATTGGGTGCCGGGAAAATGTGTGGATGAGTCCGGAACGGTGTAGGGCCGTCGGGTAGCTTATCTTACATATAGTACCATTTGAGAATACCTTCACGCGACTTGGGTGGCCGAAAGGTGGAGTATTCTTGAGCCGGTGGTTTTACCATCGAAGGAACGGGTAGGATTCATGAACCCCCGACTCAATATGGATCAAAGTGGACTACGAGCCTAGCTAGTTTGTTTTCCAAAACTGGGGGAAAAAGGATGTAAAACGTTTTACGAACGAATGATTACGATTACGAATGCTTGATCATTTAAAAGTTTTGTGCACACACTATTGGTGTAAGGTTGGAGAATTACCCACTCGCTGGTCACGTAATGATTATGAATGATGAATGATTTAAATAAATTATTCGTAATTCCAAGCGATGTCTCTCTTATAAAACTAACCACTTGGTTATTCTAAAACTTTACTCGGAGTTATGAATTACATGTGCATGTGACATATATAATTATGCCCCTCACTTAGTCCTTGGACTAACACCCCACGTTGTTTGTTTTTAGGTACTTTTGAAGGTTTTGCTAGGCGGGGAATAAGGTTGAGTCGTCGTCTTTAGTTTGAGTCTAGCATCTCATATTTCCCTTGAATACTCTTGTTACTTATGTAATGTATTTACTTTGGGTTTGTAACCCTCGCGCTTTACATTGGCTTATAGCCTTTTGATATTGTGGACTTGCCGGCCTTGTTATGAATGTCTAATTTGGGAGGCGTCCTCCCTTTTGCTTACGCTTTTAAATTGAAGATGTTCTCCACTTGTTTAATTATATGTTTAAATCGCTTCCGCAAATGCATGTTGCATCATTATGATTGGTTTAAGGGTTAGCCCCGCTAAGCTAGACGAGATTTCCTTTTATCACCCGTTTGATATTAGTTTGGTTTATATGTGGAAATTAATTTCACGTGTGAATCGAGCCAGTAGTACAGGGGATGTGGTGTCTATCGATGCGGGTGCTACATGCCGGAAACCCAACACGTGACACTATTCTTGCTTGTTGGAATTTGACGTTGTGGATGAATTTATTCTTGGAGGGATACGAAATTACTTGGTAGGAATTCATAGAATAAAGTCCATAAACCAACAATGAATAAATTGAAAGTAATAAAGATTGGAATTTTGTGGTATGTTATATACCACATGATATATTATGATATTTGTACTTTGTTTGCAATTAAGGGTTGTATATTAAGTTATACACTAAGTGTTGCAGATTGGTGAGTACAAATATGAGATTTATTGTTGGATATTTATTTGAGTTTGAAATAGGGTTGGTACCAGACAGTTACAAATAGGAATTGTGTGACATTAGCACAATGAATCTGCACTGGTATCTGGATAAAAACGTACCAGACATTTTTGTGACCTTATTTCAGCTTTATGACCATCATAATTGTAAGGTTTATGGCCTGCCATAAACAAGGTAATTAATGGTCTTTTGTGTCATGGCTTCTCCCCTATAAATACTATGCTCCAAACCTCAGAAAATGAGAGATAGAAATAGAGAGACAAGTATAAAAAATGTGCTGAATTAGGAAGAGTTAGAAATCTAGATAGATTTCTGGTTTGGTACTAAAAAAATACACTCTGGTACGAAACACACACGCACTGGTACTTGTTAGTTCAGTCAAGAAAACATACTTCCATAAACATAGCAAGTTTTCTGAAGTATCAACCAGACACCACACTCTCTCATAAGAGCCCTAGTTAGTAGCCGAAGTGAGATTCTCTTGAGATCGTACGTATCTGTGATTCGAAAATCTCTGGACTGTCTTATGCTGGAAGAAGCTTCGCAGCAACCCAACGCACCGGTAGTGGGGCGAACACTTCTTTAAAGAAAGTCGGCATTTGCCACGATTCAGTCATAACAAAAAATGATAAGTCTCTCGTTTTACTTTGATAGTAGTGTTCTAACTTTCGTATTCATATGAATCTGTTTCTGGTACATAACTAGTCCTTATTTTTACATGATTCGGCATATTGTTGGTCTGGTACTTATGTTTTTTTGATATGTTAGATTATGGTACTTATCTTCAAATGAGTCTATGTCATGTTGGTACTGATATCATGTGGAATATGGAGGGCCTATTGGCTTTCGGAACTTATGTAATGTTGTTGGTATTAATATCTAAAGTGGTATGTTTTAGTATGTTTCTGGTACTTACATTTGGAATCACATGTCTAGTTGTATACAATATGTATATTGCAAAATATGATTATCAATTATATTTGATAATCTGGTATTACCCCAAAGCTATTTTTCCAACATCGTTTATGTGGCAATACAGTCATGCCACGTAAAAAACCACTGAACATGGGAAAATTGCAGAAATTGTATACCATATGTACCCATTAAGCGGGATTGGTACGCCAACTATTCCCGTGACAGATCTACCTCATATCTTCCAAAATCGCACAAAATGATGCACTTTTTTGCCGAAACATAAAACTCGTCGAAAACCAGTCTAAGTTTTATAAAACCGCGTATGACGTGATATTGACTCCTGCGTGGCTGTGACATGTGTGCTACATAACTTATTTTTGCCACAAAGCAGCTAACTTAGTTTTTTTTTTCTTTCAAATGTAAATGCAGTTTGGTTGAAGGAAGAATTAGCAAAACTTGAGTTACATCTCTATAGTGTTTTTTAAAGAGCCGGCTAATAAAATGTAATAAAACCGAAACATGAATCCTCAACCTATGCCCTATTATTTACAGAGCATGAACGTACACTGCTTTTCTTCAACCTGTTATTCACAGAAAACCAGCAGGCCATCTAGACTCAGCCTCCACCAGCGCCGCGGCCACCATCGGCGCCAAACTCCTGCATGTGCGCTTTCAAATCCGGCACGTTCGGGAAATATGCGCCACAGCGGATGCATTCGTTCTTATAGAAATCCTTATATCTTTTCTTGTTGTGGAAGTGGAGGATGTTGATGCTGTTAAACGTCTTAGGAGAAGTATGCTGGAAACAGACAAACGGGTCGAGATTGCCATTCACCATCACGGCTGTCACGGCTTGGACCAGTAAGATGTAAAGCAGCTGACTTGGTTGACAGCAAAGAAATATTTTTTTGACTATATTATTGTAATATGTATACATATTTAATTAACATTACACCATAATTAGATCGAACTAGATCTCCACCACCACGGCTGCCTCCTAGATCGAGCCAGATCTACAAACCATCATCGCCGCCGCCCTCGAATCGAATCAAAGTCTTGCCCTCTGTTTGTTTCGCTTCATGGCTCCAAAAAGATTTGGAGGTCTCTATTTGGTTGCAGGTTGCTGCAGCAGCGGTGATGATTGTTGTCGTTCCTTTTCCAGCGATCTTTTCCTCCCCCATCCCCAAAAACAAAACCTTCTTCCATCTCCACGTTCTTAGAAAAAACACTCGTCGCGGTTGACCGAGGTGGAGAAGATGAGGATGGCATTGTAGATCGGAGAAAGAGAATGGAGTTGTTGGATGACGGCGGAGACGACGATGGTGGTTTATAGATTTGATTCGATTCGAGGGCGGCGACAACGACGACGATGGTTCGTAGATCTGGTTCAATCTAGGAGGCAACCATGGTGGTAGAGATTTAGTTCGATCTATTTATAGTGTAATTTTAATAAAAATATGTATATATATTACAATAATATTTTGAAACAAAATATTTCTTTGTTGTCAACCAAGTCAGCTGGTTTATGGCAATAATAAGTTATGTGGCACCACCAAAGCATGGACATGCCTGAAAAATGACCCGTGCAGTGTCGGGCAAGGACACGGCGAAAAAATGCATCATTTTTTGCAATTTTGGAAGATAGGGGTAGATATGTCACCAAAATAGTTGATGTATCAATCCTCCTTAATGGGTGCAGATGGTATACAATTTTTGCAATTTTCCCATGTTCAGTGGTTTTTGACGTGGCTTGACTGTATTGCCACATAAGCGAAAATAGTGCCACGTGTTGGGTTTCGGGCAGGTTGTAAATTTTTCGGCGAAAAAGTGCATCATTTTATGCGATTTTGAGAGATACGAGGTAGATCTATTACCGGAATAGTTAGTGTACCGATTCTACCATTTTTGTAATTTTCCTACATATATAATATATTTTTAATATTATACAACTGATATCTTTGAATTATGTCAATCGACTCACATTATGCTGAAAATGACATTTGAGTACGTATTAATCGAAAATACTGGTATTTTTCACTATTATATCAATTAGTACTGTATGAAAATGCTTGTCCCTTAGACAATACAAAAGGTGGCATGACCCTTTCGGCTTTCTCCATGCTAATAATTCGTTGAATTTGAGTTTAAAAATAGGGTTTTCCATTTGGATAACGTTGTCACTACTCACTGGTACTAGAAAAATGGGTTTGATTTTTATTTCTGTGTTTCTTCTCCAATTCAAATACACAAACTACATATTATTTATAGGGTTAACTATATTTTTTCATTTGATTATTATCTTTTTTGCGTTTTGCTAACCTAGCTTTTTAATGTTAACCTTTCGCGGTCTATAATATGATAATTATTGCTATTTAGTAATTCAAGTATTTTTCTAGTCATTTTAGTAGTTGATTAAACATAAAGAATAGTTTAACAACACTTTTCATAACAGAATAGGTTTTAAGAACAACCTATACAATTAAACAATCTATTTTTTTTTGGATAAAAAGGGTTGTTAAATTATCTTTTTACCCTTAAAAAAATATAAAAATGACCAAAAAAATGTTTAAGGTACTAAACTATAATAGTTATCATGTTTCAGGTACTAATAGGTAACCTAAAAAGTTAGGGTAGTAAAGTGAAATAAAATGACACTTTGGATAGAAAAATATAATTAACTCTTATTTATAAATGTTGGATTAGAAGAAAAATGATCATAATATAAAATAACAAAAAGAAGTTTCCTTTTTATTTTTATTTTTAACTGTATATATAAATACATTTAATATGTATATATTGATAAGATATAATTAAATAACAAGACTTTTCTATCCAATAATTTATATATATATATATATATATATATATATTGGATTT
>JBBMKE010094633.1:0-29017 GCA_037834125.1 Lippia alba | reverse complement strand
AGAAAAAAGGAGGGGCCGATGGAGAAAAAGGGGCGACCACAGCTGTTGCCGGCGGTGACAGTGGCGTAAGGGAAGGGCCGACGAGTGTTGGGAATGAGATTCAATTCTTTTGTTTTCTTTACTGGAGGTAAAATTGTATTTGGCAAAATAAATTATTTTGACATTAAGTTTAATTAATTGTTATCAAGGATAAAATAGACAAATCACATAATTTTAAAATATTCTATTAAGTATTTAACAAAATAATAATTTTGTTGGGTGTTTTTTGTAATTTATATTATCGCGAATGGGTGTAGTTGTAATATTTTGATTAAGAGGGATACAAATTGTAGTTTTTAATACTCTCATGGGGTCTATGTGTAATTAACCCTAAGAGAAATTGAAAAATGAGCATTAAATAATCGAAATCGAAGAAAATCTTCAGATAGAGTTTAGTGTTTTGCAATAAGAGAAAATATCAATCATGCATTAATTTGTTGAGAAAAAGACATTTTCACCACGCGAGTCTAATTAAATATTCCAATAGGTTCTCCGAAATTACTAACAAAATCTTGCAGGCACACTTAATATTAAGCGCACATACTCATACGTTAGGATATCAATGCAGAGCGATCAAAAAATTGAATATAATGTTCATAATAAATAACTATAGAAAAACATGTTTGGATAATTTTTTTTAATCTCTCACACTTTTCCTTTACTCAATTAAGTGAAAGACTAATCTTTCGAGGTAGGTAGGTGAAACTGATTATTGCGGGGATCTCTCCCAAAGTAATTTTTTACACCCACAAAGTTCGAATCCGAGACCTTGTTTAAATGAACTCATGACCCCTATCCACTTGATGCAACTGTCCATTAGATAATAGTATTTGACGCTTATTTTTGTGTTTCAATTAGGTTTTAAATTTTTTCAAAAATAATTCTTATTTTGGACAATAGGCAACTTTGCAACTATTGAAATATTTTTTTTAATGCACACCTCTAAAGTGGTCAGAGGGATTCGAACTCGGGTTATTATTTTGAAAAAAGAATCTGTAACTATTTGGACCAACCACTGTTTGCGAAACTATTCAAACATGAATTTCCACATGTCAAATATATATTTGTTTTCCCATTTACGTTGTGTTGTTAATTAAGTCCTAGAAAAGAAAGATTGCAAAATTGTGGTTAATATGAGGTGCCCCCACAAACTCATGCATATATATGAGCACTCGAGGCTGTTAGAACTTAAAGCAACTTTGCTTGCTCATGTCTAAAAGGAATGCAACTATAATATTTAGTGGAAAAATTACTATGCCAACGACTTTCTTAATTGGTTAGGCAATTAAGAGGGATTTAGTGCTCATTAGATGGAGTTTGGCTTAAAATATTGAGTGTAGTCATGGACGTGACAATTCAATGAAGATAGGTAATCATGCCACCAACCTTCTTGATAAGAAGATTACCTATTTTTTTTAAGGGTTTGATAACGAATTTATCAGATTTTTTAAATTAATTTTTACTTTTTTTGACAGTGAATTGTGAGAAATGAACAAAATAGTTGAGAATATATCTTCCTGTTGCGTTGCATCATGCATGTAGTTTTTCATATGCATTATTAAAATATCAAATACTTGAACAATCTCAGCGTAAGTATAATTCACATTAATGTAACAGTATATCAATAAGGATTGTGTATATATAATACGTCAAAACTGACTCTTATCCGGAAATGGAATTAAAAAAACACGCACAACCGACTGATATATTAGAATTTGTATTCAATACTAATGACTTGGCAAATCCTTATATCGAATTCCAGAAGTCGAAATTAATAATTAAGATTATTTTTTAGTTCTATAGGAATAGATCACTTAGGTGTGAAGTTCTCCCTACAAATTAATGGTAGCTGCATGCACTTTCAGGGAATTGAACTCAAAACCTTTGATTAAGGTAGCATAACGTCGAATCGCTAAACTATATCACTAGTGGTAACAACTAAAACTATTGTATCTCATTAGAATGTAAATAATTTGGAAAATACATCCCACCAAAAAAAAAATTGGAAAATACATGTATAAGCATAGTAAGGAGGCAAGCTTGCTTAACTAACATGGAGTGTATTATGGGATTTGAGTATCTTATTGAATAAACAAAAACTTGTTTGCTTTTCTAGTTTGGTCATATTTATTCATGTATTGTTCGATATTTATTTCACATATTTTCGAGATTTATCGATCAAGGTGAACCCATACCCTAGTTTACAAACATGTTTTTGGCCTACATAAATTATGTGTTAAATGTAAAAATATGCGGGTCACATAAAAAAATAAACGATTGATTGACAAACATACAATAATACCACAAAGTTAATTAATAAGATTAAAAGATCATAACTAATTTATAAAAACTTAATTAAACATCTCTATGATTTGAATGATTATAGCATTCATCTATATAGTTGCGTACGGGATAATGGGTTCTGACACCGGGATCCTTACTCAGAATCGAAGAGTTACTTTCGATCATTTCGACTATGTTAGAATTGCAAGATTTGGAGAAGCCTATGCCAGCTCATTTTCCCTTCCGGCTAAAGGTAAATATTGCTGATTAAACTCCAAACATAAAATCCAAAAATTATTTAAGGTGATAATTTTTTGTTATCATATATATGTCTTTTCACTAATTAGTTTGTCACGAAATTTTAAGGGAAACATTTATATGTAACTTGTGTCTCGGTGGGGAATTAATAACTATTTAATTGAGAGGAAAAAAAAAGTTTACTAAAAAAGTGTTTTCTTAAAGTGTTATGTGACTTGTGTCTGGTCTGGGTGGAGGAATTAATAGCCGATTAAAAGAAAAATGACCTAAAACCATACTCTTATATTTGGTCAAACTACAATCAAATCTCTATTTTTTTGTGTATTTATTATATAATCTTTAAATTTTATATTTTGTTTGAGGTCTCTAATGTGTATTATAATTTTATTAGGTTGATTAGTTGTCTTTCCGAAATTCCAAAATTTACAGTGATTGTTTTGTTATTGATTTTTAAAAAAATATATATAGGAATGTATTTGTAATAAATTTAGGAGCAATTTGGGAAGAACAACTGACCACCTTAATGGATCTCTAACGAATGCCAGAGATTTCAAACGAAATGTAAAATTTAGGGATTATATGATAATTAATACGCATAAAATAGAGATTGAATTATAATTATGTTAAACATGAGAATGGTTAGGATGTAATTTTTCCATCAATTAAATAGGAATGACATTGTGTCAATGAGGTTGGTCCAAATGGTTAATGAATTCATTTTTTAGAATGATGTACTGTTCGAAGGTTGTACACATGTTAAAAAAAGGAAAAAAGAAAAAAAAAAGTGAAAGTGTATTAACAAATTGAGTGACTACAAAAATGATCTATTAGTTGCATGCTTTAATGAGTTAGACTTTAAGGGGAAAATTTTAGCCCAGGCCCGGTTTGGCCGTACCCAACCTATTAAAATATACTTGCCATTTGATTGGTCACTCTCCCCAAAATTTCCACCAACCACACGGTAAGTGCAAAACACTCGCCCCCTCGTTATACCGGTTTGGCCGAGCCAGACTCGGGCTAGAATTACCTACTTTAAGGTGATAGTTCTTAATTTTTTCGTTATATATCTTTTCATTCATTTGTTTGTCACGGGAATTTAAGGGAAATATTTATTGACGGAGAAAAAAGAACTCCGAAAAGATGTTTTCTTGTCGACTTGTAGCGTTATGTAACTTGCATCTTTGTGGAAGAATTAATAACCAATTAAATGGCAGTGACAATGTCTTAACAAATTGAGTGTGACACTTCAAAAATCTATCAGTTTCATGAATGTGTTCGATTTTTATTTTTGTCATAATACTCTCTATAACCTCAAACATAACAAAATTTGTATTTAAAACTATAATTTATTAGATGCATATATATGTACGATAACAACAAATATTGTCAATATTGTCACTTAGTATATATAAAAATAGGAAAAATTCATATCTATTTTTATGATTTCAACGAAAATTTAACATACTTCTGATATTTTTAATTTACTTAACAATTTTCCTTTAAGTTAATTTTTTACCATAATTTTAGGCCAAAAAAATTATAGATAGATTAAATTACATCCAACTACCCTCAAATTGATCTAATTACAATTAAGTCCTCATTCTTTGTATATTTACCATGTCGGAATGTCAAGTTGATTATGGACTTTATAGTAAATAAATAAAAATAAAAATTAAGTTGTAAGTAGGTTAAATCTTTTTTTTTTTGACGAGAAATAGGTCAAATCTAATGGTACTTAAATGTTATTTTTCTAAAACAAAATATTAGTGGAAAGATTTTTTTTTTTTGAAACGAGCCCTCCACCTCATATATAAACAACCAAATCCAAAAAAAATACAATGATGCATGATCCAGATATCAATGATACTGTTCATGTTGTGGTGGCCGCGATCATAAAAACAAATCAGCTCAAATGCACCACTACAATAATACAACACATAGTTATGAAGCTTATAGGCCAAAGGCAAAATTTCGAAAATAGCAAAAACGCCCCTGTTGCAAAGTGAAGCTTTCGGAATTCCCATTGGCCTCTTAGGGAGGCGCCCCAACTTCCTGGCAAAGATAGTCATCAGCATGACGACCATTTGGCAACAAGAATTTACATCTATAAATATTATTAAAAGAAAGATTACACAAGCTGATCTCATTCATTAGAAATTAGGTTTAATATTTATAACACATCGATAAGACAAATTAGGGTTACGATCTATAAAACACTATAAGAATACAGTAGCACACACTTTTTCTTAATTAATTTCCTCATGATAAGTGTCACGCCATCCTATTTAACACAATACAATAATATGATACTTTTAAAATTGTCCGCACATCAAAGAGTGAAATTATAATACGGTTATCATAACTTTGGCGATGTGCTAATCAGGGTCCTCAAATACTATTTCTCAAGATTCTCCTGAAAAAAGGAAAATAATTCTTGAAGCGCAAGTAATTCAAATATTTACTACCCATACATCTTTAACCCCAATACACAATTAATATCATCATACATTTATTACCATCACAAACATTAATCTATCAATTCCAAAACTCTGTAGTTTAGTATTAATAATGCCAGAAAGCGTTTGGTAGCCATAAAATTGGATATTAGGTTGGGTAGATATTAGGTAGAAGGGTTAATATCCTGTTTGGTATGCTTTATTAAGTCTGCTGAGCTTGGGAGAGTTAGTATCAGGCCCGCACCGGCCCTCTACTGTTCACGCAAAAAAGTACAAATCTCATATCGCAAAATATGAGTTACTAACTCTGATTGAGTATTTCCTCCACTGTACAACTTTTTTTGGGACTTCACATACCCCTTCGTCAATACTCACTGCAGACCTCATTATTCTTCGTAGTTTTGCGCTTTAGGTTCACATCTTCGCCAACGACGTTAGGTATGAAGTTCTTGCTCATGTACGTTTGGGTTGTTTAGGGTTTAATTTTAATGATTTAATTAAGGTGGTTTGGCATGCGTCCGATTTATCACATCTTTCGTTTGAGGGAGGGTGTTTCGGTTCCTGTTACGGTGTTAATTGAGTTCTCAATTCCTAAGTTCCCAAGGTACCCCGACCTATTACTTCTCTATTTTCCAGAAATTTGTTGTAGTTGTTGCTTCCGTCGATTTTTGGATTAATGTTTTGTTTGAGTATCAAATCATCTTTGCACTTGAAAGCGAAGGATGGGTTTGGTCGTGCTTTCTTGTCCCTTATGATATATACCTGAAGATTATATCTGTTTGAATCTGTTGTTTGTGCCTACAACTCCAGATTGGTTGTTGCTCTTTTGTGGTTAGTCTAATCTTGAATATGAAGATTGAATACTACTTCTATATGAAATTGTTTGTTCTTGAAATAGTAATGAATAATGGAAGTTAGAAGTCAAATTGTGTTTGAATTTTGATGCTCTTTGGATGTTTATTGCTAAATTTTCGTTTTGATTTTCAAGATTCTATCTTTGAATCAGGGTCTTGAAACATTTTGAGAAGCAGATTGTGCTATTGCTTGATTATTTGGTTTGAAGGTCGATTAGAACTTTGCTTAATCTATGCAGGATTCTGTGAGTTGATAGGGGAGATAAACTCTGGTGCAAATGTTTGTCGGAGACGAGGAGACTGCTGTTGTTGATGGGAGTGATTTCGCATTCTTCTTGTTTGTTCAGTATTTCGAGCTTCCGTATAGTAATATATTATCATCTTTATTTTCGAATAGTAAAGCTCAAGTAGACATCTTGCATGGTATAAGTAATCAGAGAGATTTCAGTAGCTCAAATTCGAATGATACAGTGTGTTGTTAATGTGGCATCGAGTGCCACAAATGTTCCAATGGAAAAATCAGTGATGCGGTGATTGTGAAAGATGGTTTTGACACTGAAGACAGCAAAAGCTTGAATGAGACTTTGGTTGATGATATTGATCCTGAAGGTGAAACTCCGCCAGAGGATCTCTTGCAAATGAATGGCAATTCAACCGCTGAGGGATTAGTAAGAAAAGATAGCTTCCCGTTGGGGGAAGGATTGTACTTTGTAGTAGGTCTTTACCCTTTCCACTAAATTTGCAGGTTTTTTTTTGCTTTATTGGTGCCCTGTTAAGTGTCTTTATTTTTCAGGTTCTTGAGGTCCATGTTATAGTTTTTGGCATGGTGGATGATAAACATTGATCTTTTTTAGTGACTTTTATGCATTTTATTGTGATTCATGATTTCTGCTGCAACTTTTGGTTAGGTAATACTAGATTGACGGTAGGTGTTAATTTCTGTAAATTTTACTTCGAGCTCTCATCTCTAAGTTCTAACTTGAGCAATATTTCTTATAATTTACAAAACAGGAGGTTATGCTATAAATCTCACTGCAAAGAAAGCCAATTTCAAACTGAACATTATGAAAAAATTATGATGGTAATTAAGAAGAAGAATAAGAGACGGCCAATGAAGGCGTTCCCTTCGCAAATGAGCGGCAGGGTAAGAAACAGAGGCACAATGAATTGCCCAACACTGAATAAAATTCGATATAATTGAAGGGTAGTTTAGAAAATATGCAAGTTAGTACTAGTTACGGATGTACATACCAAACGCAATATTAGAGGATACAAACCTTGGTATGACACTAATATCTACTACCAAACACAATATTAGGTGCTATTAAAGTTACCTAATTTTAGTTAATAAGCCCGAACTATATTAAATGAAATTAACTCTACAAGCGTACCAAACGCTCTCTAAGAGAATGTATGTTGAAGTAAACGAAATTTTAATTAACAAATCTGATGTTTACAATCTTAAATAGCTAACTTAACCATTCTAAAAGTCGAAGTAAACCAGCCCTGAGTGTTTGATTTGTTTCGTTTTGAGTGTGTGAATAATATAATTAAGTAGGAAATTGTAGCATATAATGGAATGGGGAAATGTATCATAGATTGGATTGGGAGTTTTGAGTATGTAAGAATGCTAATTTTGAAATATTAAATCCTTAAAAACTGGTTGAAAAAGTAGAATTGTTTTGTATTACGAACAATGTAGCGTGTTAAGAAGTTGTAATGTTATGTCAGCCTTAAAACTTGGGCACACCACATTATGAAAGGGTGCTACAATATTTTGTTTTGTTTTGTATTGTATTGTATTGTGTTTTATTAAATATTTGATGTCAATACAATCAATAAGCTGCGAATGTAGTTCAAAATGTAGTATATGCATTGTTTAATTTGTTTAATTAGTCGGAGCTTCTTTGTCTTCGGAAAGGTCTCCGTTTGGCATGGGAACGGAGATTCGAATGGATCGTCGTGGAATGCGACTCCTTAAGTTGCCGTGAAACTGATCAAAGACAGGTAGTTGGATGAGCATCCTCTGGGTCTCATTACAGCTGATTGCCGAGAATTTTTGCACATGCCCTGGGAGTGCAGGCTGCAACATGAGAAGCGGGAGGGAAACAACATTGCTGATGGTTTAATTAGTTCTCTACTTGATATGTTTGTCCATTAGAAGCGGGAGTATTGTGTAAAATCCTACTTTTGAATTTAGAGATAGTTTTGTGTTAGTTATTTAACAATTAAAATAATCTGTTATGTTAAACAAATTAAGTTGAACATTCGATAAAATTTTCAAATGATTATATTAACATGATTACATTAAATTCAATTAGATAATAAATCGAGAAACTAAATATTTGTTACTCGTTATGGTTTATATACTTGGGCCAAATCAGTGCATATTAGTTATTTTCTTGAGTAACGGTCTCGGGCTACAAATTACCCACATTCCAAGCTCCGTTACCGGCTTTTTTAATTTGTTGGTTGTTCCAAGCCCTTTTCTATCCCGCTATTGTTTGGTCCAGTTTAAAATATTTGTTTTGTTATTGTATTAATTTAAATAGATTAGATTTGGATTTGTTTCCCTGACTAATCAATCATCTAATCCCTCTCCTGCTGAGAGTCCCTCTCTTCTGAGAGACGTGTTTGCTTCACACATAACCCTAATTTCCCCAGAATAGTCGATCGTGGATCGCCGGAGATTGCTTCCATTCTGCCCATCGTCGCCTTCGTCCATTCTACGTTCCTTTCTACGTGCTTTATTTTGTGGTTTTCTCTCTTAGGTTTCGTTAACTTTCTCTGTGTTTCTGTCTAGGGTTTTTCCGCCGCTGGATATGGTCGTGAGATTCCATTCCCCGTTACTCTATGGCGGCTCCGTCTTCATCTTCAGATCAGAATACCGGGACAGCAGAAAATGATCTGGCACATCTGACTCAGGCCTTGTCGTTGACGGACAAAGAGAATCGGACCCTCGATATCACTGATTCTAGATGGGGGAGGAGAAAGTTGTGTTATCCACTTTCTTTAGTGGGGAGGGTGTTTACATGACGCCCGGTCCGTTTTGAATCCCTTCGTACTACTTTGATGCGGGCACTGAGTCCGGTGAAGGGGATGGAAATGAAGAAATTGAATGAGGACCGATTTCTACTGATCTTCAACCATGTGCTTGATCTGCATTAGGTTCTCGAGACTACTCCATGGTGTTTCGATAAGTATCCGATCATCCTTAGACGGGTGGAGGAAAATGATGATCCGAATTCGGTGGAGCTGAATAGGTGCGTTTACACAGTGCGTGTTTATGGTTTGGCCCTCAGCAAAAGAAATGAGGATGTGGGGCTTGTGGTAGTTGGTGCTTTGGGAATCTACAAGGAGGACTCTGCAGGATTACCGCAGCCCCCCTATGCTGATTACTGGAAGATTAGAGTGGGGATTAATGTTACAGACCCATTGACAAGATGTGTCAAGATGAGAATTGGAGGTACTGAACAGGTGTTAACATTCAAATATGAAAGACTTGCAAATTTCTGCTATATATTCGGAATTTGCGATCAGATTGATAAGTATTGCCCCGCAAGATATGAAGAGAACTTCATCGACCCTGCTCCAAATTTCCCTTACGGAGACTGGCTCCGTTCTTCTTCCTCGGAACCATTCCCCTTCCGTAAAGCCCCCCTGAACCCCTTCGACAATGCATCACCACCATAATTCTGATACTCCTAATAACCACCTTCAAAACCTCAACTCTTCTGTGTTATCCCATACTCCTATCAACCCGAATCAGCTCCAACATACCCTCGTAGATCCGCTTCTCAGTCCAACTCCACCATACCTCTCGGTCCCTGTCTCGAGAACTATGTCAGATCCCAATACTGATAACCTCAACTTCATCCAATCGCATATCTCTCCTCCAACCAGCAAAATTACCCTACCCATCTCCGAACAAGCGACCCAGCCTGAAAAATCCTTACAGCCATATCTCCCCCTCAATCCGGTGCTACCCGTGGTCCATACTTTCCATTCACGTGGGTCTATCCGGGTGCGGTCCCCACCACGCAGCCCCAGCCCTACAGACAGAAAACTAAACTCCTCCACTCTACTGATCAGAATAAGGAAAATCTGCCCCTTACCAACTCCACTTCTCCAAACTTGAGCTCCCCTCAATCCCACCTTGCTTCCCAAAACCTCATTGGTTTTGGAGATAATCTTATAAATGTCCCTCTCTCCTTCAGCTTACCTGACCCCCTTCTGTCCCCCAAACACAAAATCAGAAAATTCCACTCCAAAAGTAAAACAAACAGTTCGAAAAACCCAATTGCTACCCCACTCCCTTCCTCTCGGGAGGATCTCACTCTTATGGATGTGACTAACTCATCGGCGGAGGCTGCTGCGCAATCCCGCCGGGAACAATGAGTTGCCTCAGCTGGAACTGTAAGGGCTCGGGGGGTCCCTGGCGAGTTCACAACCTCCGGTCCTTGATTAGGGACCACAACCCCTCGATCCTCTTCCTCTCTGAGACTCGTTGCAACCATAGACGTATTGATTCTAATGGTAAAAGCGGTGGTTTAGCACTTTTTTGGCAGAAAGATTTGAATGTTACTCTTCTGAGTTACTCGAAAAATCATATTGATGGTGTGGTGTCGGGTAAGGATGACGGTGGTGATTGGCGTTTTCCCGAATTTTATGGTATTCCGGAGAGACACAACCGGATGCAGTCTTGGAGTTTGATCCGCTCTCTTAGGGACCACTCTTCCCTTCCGTGGTTAATCTCGGGAGATTTCAACGAGATTCTTAGTAATGATGAAAAAGAGGGTGGAAATGACCGGAGTTTTACTCAAATGAATAATTTCAGGGAGGCTCTTAGTGACGTGGGGATGACTGACTTGGGTTTTAAAGGCCCGAAGTTCACTTGGATTAGAAATAGTGCTGATCCTCTCTCTCAGAAGGCGCGGCTAGATAGGTCAGTGGCGGATGATGCTTGGAGGACTAAATTCCCGTATGCAGAGGTTCTCCACCTTTACTCCTCGTGCTCGGATCACATTCCCGTGCTTACCAAGCTTACCCAAAAAACGAATAAGAAGAAGAAAGGCCAACGTCCGTTCCGTTTCGAAGCATGTTGGATAAAGAGTTCGTTATGTAGGGAAATCATTAACCATGAATGGAACCAGCAGAGGGTGGGAACAGCTACGGATAGAGTTTTGGCAGGGATGGAAAGATGCAGGATTAGTTTCTTTAATTGGCGCCAACAGAAAAGAAAGGAGTTGGATAAGAAGGAGAAGTGGGAACGGAGGTTGAAAGAATTAAGGGAGGAACCCATTTTGTCGGATTCCAAAGCAGAGGAGGCCTTGTTACGGAGAAAGCTGGGTAAAGTTCTTTGGGAAGAGAAAATGAAATGGAAACAACGGGCTAAGATGCATTGGCTAAAAAAGGGGGATCGGAATACGAAGTTCTTTCACCAAAAAGCTTCGCAGAGACAGAAAACGAATCATATAGATTTCCTTATAGATAATGAGGGGAGAATGCATTCTTCTGAGGAAGGCATCAAACGGATTATTGGTTACTACTTTGGGGACCTTTTTAAATCGAAAGGTTGCTCTACAGAGGAACTTGAGGCGGCACTTCATATTGTGCCACATAGAGTAACGGATGGAATGACCAACCGTCTCCTCGCACCGTATACCAGCAAAGAGGTAACTTCCGCCCTTAAATCTATGTACCCTCTCAAGTCCCCTGGGCCGGATGGCCTTCCCCTGCTATTTTTTCAGAAATATTGGAATGTTGTTGGTGATAATGTTGTTGATTGTGTCCTGGAATTTCTGAATAGGGGTAAATTTGATGACCGGCTAAATTTTACCCATATTGTGCTCATCCCAAAATGTAAATCGCCTGAGTTGATTACCCAATTCCGTCCCATTAGCCTCTGTAACGTGATTTATAAACTCGCTTCCAAAGTTTTGGCTAACCGTGTTAAATTTGTGCTTGAGGATACTATTTCCCCCACCCAGTCTGCCTTCATCTCTAACAGACTCATTAGTGATAATGTTCTCGTGGCTTATGAGATTAACCATTTTATCAAGTTTCGTAGCTCAGGAAAGAATGGGTTTTTTAGTCTGAAGCTCGATATGAGCAAGGCTTACGATCGGGTAGCATGGAGGTTCATCGAGGGCGTCATAATCAGGTTAGGTTTCCCTCGTATCTTTGTTGATCGCATCATGACTTGCATTTCTACTGTGTCTTATTCCTTTCTCTTGGATGGTTTGGAGTTTGGCTCTCTGGTCCCGGAGCAGGGGATTCGCCAAGGCGACCCCCTCTCCCCTTATCTTTTTCTTTTCTGTGCAGAAGTTTTCTCCCTTTTGCTACAGGAACAGGAAAGAGCGGGAAATTTGGTTGGGGTGGCAGTGTGTCGAGCAGCTCCGAGGGTATCCCACCTCCTCTTTGCTGACGACACTCTGGTTTGTGGAAGTGCTACGGATGAAGCTATGGATGCAATAAAATTGACTTTGGATCTCTATCGGCGGATTTCGGGGTAAGAGGTGAATTTAAGTAAGTCCTCCATTGTGTTTAGCCCTAATATCGCGGAGGGTAAGGGAATAGACTTGGCGAGGAGATTGGGGGTCAGACGAGTGGATAGAATGGATGAGTATTTGGGGTTGCCCTCTTTGGTGGGAAGATCTCGTAAGAGAGTATTTTCGGGAATTGTGGAAAAAGTGAAGAAGAGAATAGGTGGCTTTTCTGAGAGGTTTCTGTCCAAGGCCGGCAAGAAAATTCTTATAAAGGCGGTACTTCAAGCTATTCCGTCGTATTCGCTTAATTGTTTTTTGTTTTCAGATTGTGTGATAAATGAATTGGACTCAGCCATAGCGAAGTTTTGGTAGAACGATAAGGATAAAAACCGTATCCATTGGTTGGCATGGAGTAAGTGTTGCAATAGTAAATCGGAAGGGGGTATGGGGTTTCGTTCTTGAAGCTATTCAATCTAGCTATGCTCGCAAAGCAGTTATGGAGATTTACGCGTAATCCTGACAGCCTCATTAGTCGTATTATGAAAGCGAGGTATTTCCCGAATGTGCAATTGTGGGAAGCGGATTTGGGTAGAAGTTCATCCTTCGTGTGGAGGAGTCTCCATGCTGTACGGTACCTTATAGCAGCAGGGACTCGGTGGCGTGTGGGGGAAGGTAAGGCGGTGCATGTTTGGCGTGATCGGTGGCTCCCTAAAGATCTGGATTTTAGACCAAAATTTAGAGCGGATTCCAGCATTAAACCGGAGTGGGTGTGTGATTTATTCAAACCAAATGTCGTTGAGTGGGATGAGATGTTGATAAGAAATGTATTCCATGATGATGATGCCCGATTAATTCTCGGGATCCCGCTGGGGAATAGTGAGCGACCAGATTCCCTAATCTGGCATTTCTCGGCAAATGGTAAGTTTTCGGTTCGGAGCGCGTATCACCTCGCGGTTAAGATTGCCGGTATAGGAAATGGGGCTGCTCCAAACACGGGAGGGGACGGCCATCCAGTTTGGAAGAAGCTTTGGACAGTTGATGCGGCGCCAAAAATAAGAGCTTTTCTTTGGCGCTGCTGCCACCAGTTCCTTCCTACGGGTCAGAAATTACGAAGTCGAAGATGTGGGGATGATGCATCCTGTGTTCAGTGCGGGGCTGAGAAAGAGGATTTCTCTCACGCCCTCTTCACTTGTCCCTTCTCAAGGCAAGTTTGGGCTCTGTCTTTGGTTCCTTATGCGCTGGTTCAGGCCATGGAAGCTGATTTCAAATAGGGGCTTGCAAGGGCCATCAACGAGCTGGACTGTCACGGAATAAGGAAGGTGGCGACTCTGCTTTGGGTGATATGGAGGAATAGGAACATTAGGAAGGCGGAGGGGAAGGTCTCTGCTCCTGAGTCTGTGGTGCAGGAGACGTATCTGTTTGCAGCGCCGATTCCGGCGGTAGAAGACGTGGTGGCAGGTTTCAGTGAGGCGCCGACGGTAACGGTATGGCAAGCTCCAGAATTGGGAATGGTGAAAATTAACTTTGATGGAGCTGTTTTTCCCCAGGATCAAGCTATCGGGATAGTTGTTGTGGCCCGTAACGCAGTTGGGGATTGTATTGGTTGGGAGACGGACCGAAGGAAACATCTCACTGACCCATTGTTTGCCGAGGCGTTTGCAGCTTTGTCGGCGGCAAAAATGGGAAGGGACTTTGGTTGGAGAAGAATCATTATTGAGGGAGATAATTCCAACATCATTGGTCAACTGCTCGCTGAGGGTTCGAATCTGTCACCTATTGGTAATGTTATTGAAGACATTCGTGCTATTTGCAGAACTTTCGAGGAAGTGAAATTTTCTGCTATTCGTCGTGAAGCCAACAGAGTGGCTCATAGTCTCGCTAGAAACGCGGCTTCGGCCTGCATTGGTTCGGTTGATTATCCGGATTTTGTTGCCGATTTGATTTATTCTGAGTCGTTGTAGTTGTCGCCCTTAGGGGCGGCCGGTCCTAAAAAAAAAAGATTAGATTTGGGCAATTATAATATTAGAATTAACCAGCAAACTAAATCAAATTTGCATCCTTTAATCAGAAACACGAACTTTAGCTTTGTTGATGTAGATGGAATGCTACTAAAAAAAAATGGAATTGTCGTATTGACAATTGGGGTGTACATAAATCCGCATAATCTGCTAAATCAGTCCGAATCGAATTAAATCGTCGAAAATTACCGATTGAAATTTTAAAAAAAATAATCGTGGTTGGAAAATATTACAACCCGCTACTTTCAAATCGGTATTTTATTCGTAATTATAATTATATAAATATATGATACACAATACATCTGTCATCTATATTATCCAAATTATACATATATATATATATATATATATATAATATTTTTGTATTAAACTAATGCTATACAAGTTCTTTAACAAAAGATAAAATTATATTACATGATTTATATTTATAATACGATATATTCATCTACTTTGAAATCAGTATGCATTAGTTGTAATAAGTTATAAACTAGAATAAATTTTCATATTCTTTATATCTTTTTTGTTATTGAGTTACAATTATGAGTATAAAATATTTTTATTAAAAAATTATATATAAAATTCGTCAAACCGCCAGCTATAAAATCGTACTCGTTCAACCCAAACCGCTCGATTTGAAAAAATAATTATATATTTACGGTTTATATTTTTGCAAACCCTCATACTTCAGGTCGGGTGGTATTTTACTTACAAACCGCCCATATGGCATACCCGACCGCGTACACACTCCTATTGACAACGATAAATGCTAAAGGAAATATATTTTGGGGCAATTTCAAAAAATTTCCTATGGGTTGAAATAATTTTAGTTAGCTCTCAAGTTTCAAATTTGTCTCGATTAACTTTCCATATCAGATTCATAATTTTAATTAGCTCCTCATTTACTATTTTACCTTCAAAATAGAAAATTCATGAATTTATACTACATGGGTGTGAGTGTTAAAAAAATAAAAAAATATTGTATTATTGAGTTTTTATGAATTTCGTACAACGTATTTAAACTCATATATGTGCTGATTGTCCCAAACTCAAATCCATAAATTTATATCACATAATACGCTATAAGTACTGCATTATTGAATTAGTACTCATCTTGAGTTTTTATATTATATTTCATACATGTGCTCATTTATCATCCATAAAATTGGGGAGCTAACTAAAAATTGAATTGAGAAGTTTTTCCTAATTCTCCCATATATTTTCTTCTTCAAATTTGACCCAAATTAATGGAAGCTCCCGAGGTCCACCTGCAAGAAACTCAATTACAGAATCGCCTAGTTTGACTTATGTCTTAAAACATTAAACACCGACAACGTAATGATATGCACCAAGGTCAATTTTTGATTCATTGAACACCTACAATAGTTTGGACCCAAGCATTTTGTTATAAATTAATAATATTCATCACTTAAAATAAATTCCTATGCATGGACCATTTTTCTTCTCTTTCTTTCTGTTATTCTCACAATTTCTCTCAATTTACTTACGGTATATCCCTTCAAACTGTTCTAAAAAACATATTCAATATTCCTTTAAATATGGAAAAAAAATACGATTTTCGTTCAAATTCTAACCTTGTAAACAGAGCAATTTAGCTGGGTGGTCGCCTTCATATCGGGGCCTCTAATGTACGTACCAAAGAAAAAGCCAAATAAGAAACAAGACAGAGAATTAAGTCCTACCAATACAACCTTTTTGCCCATGCCAGCCCCCCCTCCCCATCCCCACTTCATGTCTTTATCCCTACGTCATGTCTTTATCCCTACGACTATTTGATTCTATATTATGTTTATTTAAGTTCGAGTTCGGTTTGTTAATCAAATATAACTTTTTTTTTCTTTTACTATTGATTATAACCACATTCTTACAAATTTGAATGTAAGATTACTATTTAAATTAATATAGCGCTCAAAATCGCTAAATTAAACGAGACAAATTTGATGGGTATATATGTGTGTATGTGTTTGTTTTTTTATTAGAAAAAACAAGACTGCATGTGCAGCAGCACATATTAAAGTCCAAAACGAATCTCAATGGGCGCATTTATATGATCACCATTCCTTCTATTTCCAACGCCCACCACATGTTCCTTAGTGCCCTCTTACCCTCATCACCTTTACCAATATCTCTCCAATCTCCAAATTTCTCCTAAAAGAATATTTATTGCCTTTTACCATTTTTTCACTTTTTAAATAATAATAAATTGTGAATATATAAGTCGAAGTTTAAAAAAAAGGCCATTTCAAGCATCTGTCAAACCCAGTTGCTCTTCTTTAGATTATTTAAAGTGATAATCACATACGGGTCCTTGAAATTAAGCCTAATTATAAGTTGGTTTCTATTCTTTTAAATATTACAATATAATTCTTATATTTCTTGTTTTGTGTGAGATCCATTAATGAATTTTATAAAAATACACTTATGTTCCTCAAGATTTTGTGCGTGTTACATATAATATTTGATCAAAAATGCAAAATTATCCCTAGAAGTACATAAAAATGAACAAATGAACAAGACTTCGCGAAAATAATATAATATTTAAAATAATAGGGATCGATTTGTAATTAGCCCTAATATCAGGTACCTATACGTAATTATTCCTTATTTAAATTTAATTTTCGAATACTACTTGCGTAGATCATTCTAAAAAAAAATTGTACAAAAGTGTAGCTTCTAAGAAAGGTGGAGGCTTTTAGGGAGGGAGGGCCCCCTAAATACAACACATAAGGGAAAAGGCCATTTTGCTTTATACTACCACTTTGCACATGTCTTCCAAGAACTAGCACCACAAAGTAGATGATATTATAATGTCATGATAATTCTAACAAGAAAATATGTAAGCAAAAAGAATGATGAAATATTGCAAAATGTTAATGAGAATTAATTATAGTTTGATTTTTGGTGTTGCATAAAGTTTTAATTATAGGGTAGTATAAAGGGAATATGGCAATTGTTTTCAACATTGAAATTTTGTTTTCATTTCATGTTTCATTCATTAGTCATTGGGTACTGAGTGTCGCTATTGATAGATAATATTATAATTAAGAAAAAAATTCGATTATGACATGATAAGAAAAATCATGCGACTTGTGTGGCAAAATGTATAAGGGATGAAGTGCAAAACTGAAATCCATAAATTCATTTGATAATTTTCAGAGTAAATTAAAGAAAAAAGCATCGAACTGAGGAACAAAACCATATATATAGATTGTACTTAGGAGTCAAACTACAATTATTGGGACTTTATGGACAATAATTTAGCTTAAATTTGGAGGACAAATGTAACAAATTAACACCTTATTCTCAAAACAATTATATATGAGGAAGTTAAATTATTTTCAGAGAGAGAATGGGAACTTCACTTGAATCTGCATTCATCTTCTTCTTTTTCTTCATAATCGTCAAATTATTCTGCATTTCTTCTCTTTTTCTCTGTTCTTTGAAGACAAATTTATGTACCCTTTTCCAGCAGACATCTAAAATAACCTGAAAAATATTTAAATTACAAAATAAAATGTAAAACGGGAAGCGAAAGAAATATAGATAGGACATATATGGAGCTGTTAATTCAGAGTATGAATTTGTTCTAAGAAATTCACAGGAAGAAAAGAGTGGAAATTATGATAACAATGGAGGAAATGAAGGGGTGGCTTTTGATTTTAACAGAATCGGAGTAATCATCGGTGTTAGCGGAGGGCGGCGGCGGAGTGTGGAAGTAGAAAGGGAAGTACGGCACAATTGGGTTCGGCGGCGGCGGCGTTGGGTAATTAGGATTTTGCGGCGGATAGTACTCGCCGCCTCCGCAACCACCGCCGCCGCAGGGTGCTGGGTAATTGACTATCTGAGGCGGGGGCGGTGGTGGGAAATAGTTATCTCCTCCTCCTCCTCCGCCGTTCCCACCGCTGGGTGGCGCGGGGGGAGGGGGGCATTCCGGGCCGACTGGCGGCGGAGGAGGAGGACACAGCACCGGCGGAGGTGGCGGAGGAGGACACAGCACCGGCGGCGGCGGAGGCGGAGGCGGAGAGAGAATGGGTTGGCAGGGATTGTCGCAAGAAGAGCACATTGCGCAGGCGATTTGGTCTTTGGTAACAGCTGTGATTGTCGTCATGGATGAAGAGAGAGGGAAAATCAGTGGGAGAATGAAGAGAAGAAGAGCTGCCATTGTTGAAGTTTGGGAGTTTTGTGAAGAAGAAAAGAGATTGCTTCGCTGAGAGCTTTACACTGTTTATATATGCAAGAGAATAGTTTTTTGGGTATATATACAAGAGAATAGTACATTATTGGAAAATTCTAATTCTCTTGGCCGGACCCAACCAATTATAAAAGAAAATGTATTACACTTGTCAATTGATTAGTTACTCTTCCCAAATTTTCCACCAACCACACGACAAGTGCAAAACACTCGTCCCTTTGTTACACCGGTTTAGCCGAGTTAGACTCGAGGTAGAATTACCCTACATAATTACTACTATTATATTATTGTTCGTTGTTATTATTATTAATTGCTAGTTTTCTTTAGAAAAATGAAAAATGTGAAGTGTAATTCGCGTATTTGGTGAAAATAATTAGAGAAAAGTAAGAAAAGTTGTAAAAATTATGTTATAGGTCTGTCCGATCGGATCGAGCGCAACTAAATATATAATTGAGTATCAGTGACAAAATTAAAATGATGGACGAAAATTATTAACAATTAAATACTCTTTTACTTTTGTGGTTCATATTTACGTGATAATATACGTGCGGCGGAAACTTTGAAATTAAATTATCATACTTCTCAACTTAGTATATGTACAAAATATGGTTTTCTTATTATACTGATTTTGTCAAATTAGATGTAATATATTTAAAGAATTTTCTATAGGTACAAAATTTTTATTTTGATAAAATTAATTTAGTGGAATTAGATGGGATAGAAAATGGGAGGAAGAGACGGGGCGGATGGCATTGCATGTGTATTTATAGCAGCTCCCGTTCTTGGTATTCTCATCATCTACTACGCCATGCTACTGTCAACATATACGGCAAAAATAGACATTAATGCAATACGAACTTCATTATTTACTGTGAATTTAAATATTGGAAATACCAATATATATATATATATATTGGAAATGAATTTGTTTCAAGACTTTGTTTGTTATTACAATTGTGGCTTTAATAATTCTCTATTTAACGCTGTAATTTCATAGTATATATAAATTATAAATCTGCCATCACATAACGGATAACAAAATGCATTAAAATGCACTGACACACGTCAATATATTCAAAGGATTTTGGTAAACAATTAATTAAATAAATAATCCCAATATATAAATGACTAATTCGTATCCATTTTCAACGCGAAAATCCGTTAATTTATATTATTTTCCATGCAACGCGTTAACAGGGGAAGCGAAGATACGCATGTATACAAATTACGAAACAAAACGAAACAGAAAAGGTGAAATATTTAAAAAATTATGGCCATGTTTCTTATAAGTTATATCACAGTGATGGAGAGTTTCGGATTTTTCCTAAATTTCATGATGTGGTGGAGAAACTACACTTTTCTTCTCATTCATATGATATTTTAATATTATTTTTATATGTGCAAATTTGATAAAGTTTGATAAATATAAATTCGTTATTTTATATTTAGTGTAAATTTATAATTAAAAAATATTATGTAAAATGGGGATATTAACTATAGCTCACTTGCAATTTTGAAACAAATATTTTTCCCGTAAAAATTTTGACACACTACCTAGAAAATTATTGCAATTTCAGGATTTCGATTTCCGAAATCCGTTTTAGTCATCGAAATCCATTTTAGTCACCTAAAAATAACAAATAAAGCCCCCGCGCTTAATAAAATAGTCATACGTATATAGAATCCAGATGGGTACCTCATCATTTAGTTCACAAGTTAAAATTCACGTATGTGTACTGCCATGTAATTTACAAGTCTCATCATTTACTCATTGTTTCCCGGCGACTAAAACAACTTATGTGGACCGCAATCCTGAAATTGAAATAATTTTCTGAGTAGAGTGTTGAAAGTTTCATAGTAGTTAAACATTCGAATTCTGATTCATAGCATGAAGTAATTTTAAATTTATTTATTAATTATCCACTTTTTGAACTGCCAAAAATTCATCAATAGGACTCGTCGTATAGTCGACGGTGAATACTCTAATATGATTTTAGTAAAGTAACAAAACCAACAAAATTCTAAATACTAGAGAAAATGCACGTGAAATGTATGGATCCAATGATTTGTACCATCTCATGAGAGCGAGGGAGAGAAGGATCGGGGAAGGGGGGTTGTTTGGTAAGGGATAAGGTGAGCATGGAGATTGGAGAATCCACCATTAATGATGTTGCACACCCGACATTGACGAGGATTGCTGCATATACCAGCCCAGCAACCTCAAAAACAAACATATAAATACTACAAATTGAAAAGAGAATCTATGCATAACTTTAAATTAATTAAATTTTATAACATTATCATGTAATAATGATAGCCTTCCAATAAATAATAAAAGTATAATACTTGAATGATACACTAAGATTGCGTAGCTCTATTCGTAAAATCAATGTCCTGTTTCATCCTCATTACATAACTATAAGAAAAAATATATGTAAGTGTAACTACAGCCATGTGTTAGGTGCAATAATTTAAAGATTACCACAAATCATACAACTAATCTCACTTTGGCAGGCTAATTAAAGCATGACAAACACGGTAGACTCACTGATTACGAACCTACTACAGTACTACTATCATATGAGCTTTATTAATTGTATAATGATTCACTAACGTACTTATTTAAATACATAATATAAAGACTTCAAGTAAGAGGTGGAAAAATAATAAATTTGGTGATTTGTGTCTGATTATCTTATGTAATTCATAATTCATTACATTATTCCACCAAATTGTTTTTCTTTACATTACATTATATTATCTTATGAATTATTTTATGAATTATTTTTCTTTATCTTATGATTATGATTATTTTATGTAATTCATTTTTATGTAATGATAATCATAAGAAAAATAATTCATAATTCATTATATCTTATGAATTGTTTTTCCACCAAATAATGTAATCAATTATGAATTAAAATAATGAGGTGTCTGATTTCAAGTAATAATGTAATGAATTATGTAAATACATAATATAAAGACTTCAAGTAAGAGGTGGAAAAATAATATAAAGGCCTAATTAAAACATAATTCATCTAAATTCAAACATTACATTTTTAGCATATGTAAATTGTTTGGTTAGATGGCTCTAACGGTATTTGTAAAAGTATGTTTAAGCTATTGACAGTTGTATAAGTGTTACATTAAATATATGATCAAAATTACAATATCATCCATACAGTTTAGAAATATAAACAAAACGATCCCTATAAATTATGAATTTAACGACAAATCAAGGGTATCTTTAAAATGATATAACGGAACCTAAACGGATTTCAGGAACCACAAACGGTTCTCAAAGTTAGAGACTAAAATTAAATTTTTAAATTTAGATGAACCATATTATGACTAGACCAAAATTTAAGTTAGTCAGATGTAATTATTTCAAAAAATATTATATTTTCAATTGAAATAAATATTTTTTTTCAGATTTTACATTTTTCTTAGAAATTAACACTAAAAATAATAAGGCAATTGTTAATAATATAAGCCCGAATTCCATATGGGCCTTGTCATAAATATCTATGTTAGGCCCATTAACACGTTTATGATCTTATCCATTTCACATTGCCGATTTTACAGGTCATATTTACCCCGCCCCCCACAAACACACGTTTCTCACTCGGGCGGGAAAGTAATTACCTTAAAACCATCCAAAAATTTTCACAATCCAATTCCCTCCAAAGTAAACAACCCAATCTTCTCAAACTACATTTGAAATTTGAAAATCCTTTCAACTGATTTTTAACAGAGTGCAGCCAATTTCTCGTGTTCATTTACAGAATTTGAGTCCAGGAAAAGAAAATGGCGATTTCGAAGAAGAGTTCCAGCGCTAAGATCAACAGCTCGCAGCCCACTTCATCTCTTCACCCTCCATACTTTCAGGTGTTTGATTTTCGATCTTTGATTTGCTGAAGATTCATCGTTATTAACATTTCCTCTTCTCTGCAGATGATCTGTGAAGCAATTACAACGATGAAGGACAGAACGGGCTCAAGCCAGCCCGCAATTGCGAAGTTCATCGAGGGAAATTACCCAGCAAAAATGCTTCCCCAGAATTTTAAGAAAACTCTTTCTGTTCAGTTGAAGAGGCTGGTGAAATCGGAGAAGCTAGTCAAGGTGAAGAATTCGTACAAGGTCCCCGCCGCGGAGAAGGCGAAGAAGCCCGCAAATGCGGCGGAGAAGAAGACGCCGGTGAAAAAGGACGCCGTGAAGAAATCAGCTCCGGTGAAGACCGCAATTGCCAAAAAAAGTGCGGAGAAAGCTAAGAAAACGAAGAGATTGAGCCAGGTTAAGACTCCGGAGGCTCTGAAGAAGACGAAGACGGTGGCGAAAAGGGCTGCGACGCCGGCGAAGAGGAAGTCGGTGAAATCGGGGGCGAGGACTCCGGCGAAGAAGGCTAAGAACTAATGTAAGTTGTTTCTTGAACTTAATTCTGTGTGTTTTTCAGTATTTTAGGATTTGGAGATGTTCTGGTTTTATGTTATGTATGTTTGATCGAGAATTTAAGCTGGGTTGGCTTAATCTTGTTGCAGTTTATGATGATCTTCATCATTCTAGGAACTGTTGTGTTTGTGTATGAAACTTCTAGTATGTAATATGTAGGTTGTTTGCATATAATATATGTTTGTTGTGATTTCTTGTTTATTTATGATGGTTTTTAAGTGGAATTGCATAACTTTGAACAGCTCAAATTAGGTCAATCAACATATTCCCTTAGATAGTTCGGTGCTAGTTTTCTTGTAACTTTTTTACTTGTCCGTATACGGCAGAGATTGGAGACTTAAATACGAGATTAAACCTTCCAAATTAATTTTTTAAAGATAAATTATAGTTAAAATTTACCTCAATCGAGCTCTAACTATTCATATGTCAAATTCATCTTGGTTGCTATTTGGTTCATTATTCTCTTCAAAATTTTCATTAATTTCATGATACATTCAAAGTGAAAGTATTCATTTTCTTCATTATATTTGCTCCACATAACCAATTTTAGATTAAAATTATCCTGCTAAATATTTTGGGGTTCGTATTCCGGAAAAATTCAATAGATTCCCGACCAAATAATAATTACACACGTTTTGGTCTGTTTCGGTTATGGAATTGACATGAACCCAATATTTGCCATAAATGTATAGTAAAATGATGAAATGAATGCTACTGCACGTTGAATGTTAGCAGTAGACATTAGGTACGTATCTGGTCGAGATTTTATGTTTACTTAATTTTTGAACAACTGTACCAACATATTTCTGAAATTGCAATAATTTGACCCACTTTCTCTTATCTCATTTTATTGTATTGTCATTTGTCCGTTAGGTTCTATAAATAAAGGATACAATAATGACTTTGGATTAACTTGTTTTGATTTTTTTATATTTTGCGCGAATGAAAATGTAAACCATTGTAATTTCTAAGAACAATAATATTGATATAATTGTCTCAAGGACCTTGAGAAATGAATGTAAGGTAAATCATAAGTATAATTATTAATACGTATATTTATTATTTAAAAAAATTTCTGTTATGTATTACCAAACGATGCTTCATAACTATTTATACCGTATTTACTGAGACAATCAATGATCGTTAAAGTTGAATTGGTCCGGATAATGTGATAGATTAAATATATACAAGTTCAAATTGAACTTTGTGAATTGAGTTACTGTGCTGCTATAGATAGGAATTTTCCGTAGCCGATTATTTTAGTACATGAATTTAAAAAGTACTTAAAATTTGATATTTAGATAGAAATTTAATGATTGAATTTATACTAGTTTAATCAAATGTCCTTTGTTTAAATTTCTAGGTGTGCAACTGAAATTGAGAGAAATTTTTTTCGCATTTTAGTTATTTATCAAGCTTAAAATAATAATAATTAGAAAGTACAACTATGAAAACATGTTTAAATTGTTAAGAACTATGGAAGTCAACGATCCATGGAGTGCGCCATGTTAATTGATAGAGATCCAGCACCGTTCTGTTACTTGTGCAGCTTTCTTAAGAAACTTACGTAGTCATTAACCATTTAAAACACCAAAGCGACCAAACTTATTAATGTAGGGCCTAATTAATTTGCTGTCAAAATCCCATAATTATATGGTATAAACACGTCCCATCTGAGGAGCCAAACAAGCGCAGAAACAATAAATATTACGGGAACTCTAAGAAGTCTGGCGGACAGTGCGCGTTTTGATACACATACATTAAAGTCATGCTGAAATATTGTCCGCGGCAAGGCCTTGTTTGGTTGACAAATTTATTGTCTTCTTCGAATAAGAGGGAGAGGTGAGATAGGAACGATGGATAATTAATGGAGAAATTGATAGAAATATCTTACTTGCATATTCATTTCATTTATTTAATCTTTTAGATTAAATATTTGTTCAATATGATATCGGAGTTCAGATTATAGACGTGTTGTCCATTTAAAAGAAAAATTCACTTGCAATGTCATATTTAAAATTCACTTAACAAATAAGTCTATTACGTTTATCATTTAATTTAACACATTTTAACTTTGAATCAACTATTCAATAAATAAGTTAACTTAGCTCAAACTAGTATTACCCTAATTACACTTGCACCCGACCAACAAAAACCGAATTCTAGTGATCTAGTCCTTGTATAGTTGTCTTCAAAGCATATTGAAAGTATTCTTCATGGAAATTATGATTCCCACTGCATCCCTCCAACCAAACACTTCCTACCAATGGATATCCAAAAGTGTAACTTGAATGTGCAGCATTAATTAGCCACCCCCCACCCTATTAATATAATCACCACCCCACCTATCTCCCCTTTCTTTTATCTCACCATGTAATTCCCATTTCTCCCCCACATTCACATTTCAACATCCGCCTAAATCACACCACCACCATGGAAGGCGTCTCCGCCACTGTCTACAGAGGAATCAAACAATACTGGCGGCGGAAAGGCTACCAGCGCCTCAATACCGGCGGCGGTGGACGGAGACGGAAGCTGCGCGAACCTCCGCCGCCTTCCTCCGCCGACGGATCCGCCGCGGCGAGGCGGCGGAGGTCATGGCGGTTCAAGCTGACGCCGCGGCTGAAGCTCAAGCTCAGATTCTCACCGAAGAAGCTCCTCGTAGGCCTCAGAGACGCGTATGTTAACATGATGATGAGGTTCGCAAATACGAGAGCCGTGGCCGGCGGCGGATACCACGGCGACGGAATCTCCGGATTCGGAGCGCGGCCGATGAAGGAGCACGATGAGAGGATGATTATTGAGATCTACAAATCTATCGTGGTGGCGCAGGGACAGCTGGTGCCCCGCGATGCGGCGTGGATTGGAGCTGAAATCACCTGCCGGCGGTGACTTCCTCGCCGGAAAAGTTCCGATTTTGTTTTTCCGGTGATGTTGATATTTCCAGATTTACTAAATTAAGATCAATAAAGTTTCGATTTTAAGTTCGTTGTTATTTTTATGGAGGAACGTAGGAATTAAGTATTTTAGTTATTAATTCAGTTTTTCTGCTATAATTCACTGTCAAAAAACTAGAAAGAAAAAGAAAAATATTCTTAGCAATTCAGTGTTTAAATGACTACACAATATCGCAACATTATTGGACAAGTTTTGTATTATTTGTAATTGTTTTGTACGTTTTAACTTTTAAGTAAATTAAATGCAGTGAATCACAGTTTCTTTTTTAAGTGTTTTCGTACACTTATTTAGTCTTTGTTGTTCTATTTTTTCGTGTCAATTTAGACAATGAACGATATTCATAAATCATGATAGAGTGATATCTGATGTTGGTGGGAAGTACAGTGAACTGCTGTGGATCACGCATCCTATTTTAAAAGTTAAATGAAAAAGTAATTCAAATTACTAAAGCATATAATTGTGTAATTTTTTGATAAACCCATTGTCGTAAGTTAGTGTACAAACTAAACAAACGTATCATCGAATTATGTTTAGCCGGTGTTCGATTTGGCAAACTAAGTATAGGGGATTAGATAAGTAGATAGTTTAATGATAAATGAAGCATATGCACATGTTAGTTGTTCGATTATGAATTATATTTTCATCAATATTAACTACGGAACTAATAACAATTCTAAAGTGCATTTTTTGTACTTACTTGTGCTTAACGTGAATTTTACAAAATTATTAAGTTAAATATCAAGTGTAATGCGAGTATCCACAAAAATTTGTTAGGTTGACTTGGATTAGAATTGAATCAATAAAATTTTCATAGTATAAAATGCGTGACTCATGCAATTTTTCAATAAAAATGACCCGTAAATGCCTCAAGACCTTGCATAGTGGCCTCTTTTTATTGTCAATATAAGTCCTTTTCGTATTTTTATGTTCTAAATTATAATTCCCAAATATGCTTTCGCATGTCGTTCTATTTATAATCTCCAATGTATATATATATATATATTTCCTTTTATTGTTTTAATGAATAATTTCTAGTATTTCCTAAATGTGATTTATTGCCATCCCTCTAGCATATTAAAGAATAAAATTCTTTTTTTTTAAATGCGTGATTAAATAAGTAGGAAAATATCACATCTAAGATATAGTCATGTTTAATCATTAATGGCGCCGAATTTTTAGTTTAGGTCTTAGGGCATGTATTAGTTCGTACAAATACTAATTAAATTTTTTGGTACACTTTTAGTTATGTTCTAACTTTTGACCAATAGTATTGTTTAGTATTTGTGGTCAAAAACCGTAGCACAAGAAAGAAGGTACATCCCTATATCCGTATAAGAAAATTATAATTTGTGTGGGATTTATAAACTTCTAATCAAGTATAATATATTTGTTGTATAATTATTTTTTTAATTATAAATCATATACTAAATACAATATAATTAGTTTATATTATATTAAATATCTATCTCATTAATATATTGACTTGATCGAGTTGATTTTGGATTGAATTACGCGTTTGCATTAGTATAATTGTATTATCGTTGTCAAAACTGCTTATCGTGCCGATTCGACTATCCTCTTTCGGGATGGTTGAAACTCCATTGTAATGAGATTGTGTAAACTAAACTTCAATAGACAACATTGAGAGGTAATTAAGAGACGAGTGTTGTAAGTGAATTACGTTTTTAAAATTAAAGTGGAAGATGTTTCGATTACTGTGGTTAAACTTCTAAGTCTTTGTTCGGGCTTGAAATTAATATGAGATAGAAGAATTTTAAAACTTCGAGTTCGAGGGTGATTCGAGGGTCATCGCATGACTAATTTAAACTTATCACAATTCCAAGAAAGAGCCCCAAGTCAACGCGTGACTAATTTAATTTGTTATGTCTGCTTAAGAATTAAATAACAACTTTCTTCTTAACGGAAAATTCTAGCCCAGACCTGACTGGGTCAGACCTAACCAATCAAAAGGGTAAGTGTATTACACTTGCTATTTGATTGGTCACTCTCTCAAATTTTCCACCAACCACACGGCAAGTGCAAAACACTCGCCCCCTCATTACACCGATTTGACCAAACCAGGCTCGAGCTACAATTACCCATTATTAACAGAGACAAAACAAATGTAATAAAACCATAAAAAGATTCCGTTTTTGAGTTTTTGTTTCTTTATGCCATTATTGTCGTGCTTTATTAGTACTACGTTTTTGGCCTGTAGTCGAAAAGCATCGAATTACAAATGGCTAAACTCAAGATTCGTCTATGAAAGATTGACCTTTTGCCATCACCAATAGTTATTGTGCTCAAGTTTGGTGGTTTGATATAGTATGAGATTTTTACTCAATCACTCAAAAATTTATATTAAATGGAGATTCATGAATGTTAATTGTTCACAAGGCAACATACATGAGCTGAGTTAAATTGGGAGATTGGAGATTTTGCCAAATTTTGTCATTTTGACACTTAAATTAGATATTTGCTCAATAGAATGAGGAAAGTAAAAGTTGTCTAGTAAACCGTAATTGTTTATACCATAAATATTGGGGTTATTTATAGGATTAGAATATGTGCGTGACACCTATTCAGGCACTAACGGTGCATTTAATGCATTAGTATGATTTGGAGACAAATGTAGACTAGAAGTACTGTCACAGAGCCGGGTCTGACTTGGTTCCCAAAGTACTTTGTATTTGTTGGGAGTTCGACCCATGAATGATGTACGAGAAATCTTGGTCAATCTCATCACTTGGTCAAGGTCGAGAGTGGTCAAGGTACCTTTACCTCGTAAGGGCCCCTAAAGTGCGTGAATCGACCTACATCCATCGATCACGAAAGAGAATGACCCGTCAACTGATGATGTGTCAATATGAGGAATTTTTCATATAGATCGCTGAATAGAGCTGCCACGTGGCAAACATGGCGTCCCAACACAGTGCCACGTCATAAACCCCTTGGGTTGGCAATTACGTGTGATGTGGCTGACAACCTTTGGTCGAGTCCAGTG
>JBBMKE010094417.1:0-16993 GCA_037834125.1 Lippia alba | reverse complement strand
TATATTTATTTCCATACCTGATCGTGGCAACAATAATTTTAGCAGGCTAACATAGCATCAAATAAACTCAAACTTGAGATGAATTCATTATTTCCTACTCAAACAACACTTCCCTTATTGTCAAATTAAAAAATTCTCAAATTACAACAGTTTTCAGATCTTACAATTATAAGAGGATGTCGTTGCTCTGCTCTACGATGCGCGAGGTTTATTGATTGAATTGGAGAAGGGTTTGCCTTCAGAGCTCTCATATTGCCCAGTTTATTGAGCAGGTATACATATAATCACAAACAAAATAAAATTTAGTAATATGATAGTAATAATAAACAATAATTACAATCTAACAGAACAATATACTAAATTAACATTTTATTACCTTCAACATTCTAATCAAAGTTGTCGTCGTCGTCATCATCATCATCATCATCATCATCATCATCACTGTTATCCTCCTCGTCCTCGTACTCGTCCTCGTCCTCGTCATCCTCCTCTTCGTCATCCTCGTCATCCTCTCCCTCATATTCTGTTTCTTGTACTTCATTGAATTCCATAATTTGAATGTTTTCTATATCGACTTGTTCACTACGTCCGTTAACATCAAGTAGATCACTAGGAGGTTCTGTATCCACAACAGGATTAACAAAACTGCAATGTTCTTGCAAAGGTGTTTCTATAGTTTGGCCTTGAGTTACTCTACTTCTTGGTTTTGTTTTTACCACAAATCTCCAATGAACTCTATCTCGCCTTGTACCCGGGTAAGGAACATAATATACTTGATATGCATGTTGTGCCAGAATGAATGGATCACTTTTTGGATATGATTCATTGATTTTAATCTCAAGAAGACCATATTGATCGTTTCTCTTAATACCTCGATGTGATACTGAATCAAACCAATGACAACTAAACAATACAACATTTTTTTCGGGGAGTCCACTATGGTTGCTCACTGCAAGACACAAAGGATGAATGCTTTCAACTCTAGAATTACATCAATATTATACTGCAATCTATTTTACCATGTATGCATCTGTTAATCGAAATTACAGAAATTCAAAAATGGTAATTTCTTGTGAACTACAGCCCAACATTCCCTTTTCAAAACAACAATTCATCGGAATAATTATAGTAGGACAATGTTCATACTGTTAATCACAGCTACCAAACAACTCAGCAAAGTTTAAACTAAGAGATTACAAAATCGAAAATGAAAACAAAGGGGGAAATTCTGCGGATTACCTATAACAACAATGCGATTTCCAGCGCCCTGGGATCCTTAAACGTAACATAAGCAATCTTCGACTGCCCGGGCTCTCTGCACGACCCCCATGTAAACATACAACGAAATTCATCAGAATTCCATTGCTCAACTTCGGACAAACCAACATTCACAAGAAGAGCCAGAAACAAAAAACTCAGCTGCGGATCTCAATGTATTCAATTTCTACGGAAAACGAAAAAAACTCATGGATTTCTCTCTAGGTGGCTAGATCTGACAGTTGCTTTACTTCCACCGGTCGCAATGGATAGAACTTTGATATCAACCCCAATGAAACTTATTGGCAGCAGGGGATTGAGTTGGAGAGAGTGCGGGAGAGTGATGGTTTTAGGTGGTGGTCGATGGTGGAGAGCTCCGTCGCTGCCCTACCTGCGCCGCTAAAAGAGGGAAAAATGTGAAATTAGGGCTCTATTTGACTTAGATGAGAAATGGGGGGAATGGCGTGAATTGATATTTGGGAATGAGGGAGTTATTCAATTTTTGGGAGAAGGAATTGAATTTTTGGGGGGAGTTAGTATATTGTATTATATAGATAATATTAGAGTTAGTATATTGTATTATAGATAATACGTAATATTATTTATGGTGCATAGTTGTTTACAAATTAACAAATAATTTTATTATTTCAAAATTATATAATTTAATATAATTATATCATTTAATATATATATATATATATAAATATACATAATATGAATATAAATATCTCTATATTATAAAAATCAACATTTATAGCCATCCATAATACTATTTAATAGATTTGTAACTTTTTACATTAATAGACTTATAACTATATATTATATTATTTTAAAATAGTGGATCATTTGTAACTATTATATCATATGTTATACTCTATCTTAATTGACTTACATTGATTATAGATCTTATTGAAATTATAATTAGCTTGCACATTATATATACTACTCGTGTGTTATATATGTTAAATTCTTAAATATCGTATATGTTATATAATATTGTATCATTATACTATACAAGTATAAACATCTTAATGATTCGAAATTTAATATAAACTGTAATACAAATATATCATTAATGATTAATTAACATTACTAGCTATAGTATGATCATGTATGAGTAAAAAAATTAATAGACTTGTAACTATATTTTATATTATTTCAAAATAATAGATCACTTATAACTATTACACATAGATACTTACATGTGCGATTTACATCGGACTATCATGTATTTAGATCAAATTACAACACAGTCAATCATTATCGGAAAATTATATGTTACTCCCCATATTTCTTGTTTTCATGAAATCCATTAACGAATTTTGTAAAAAGACACTTATGTTCCTGAAGCTTTTATGAGTGTTACATTTAATATATGACCAAAAATGCAAAATCATCCTAAAAATTTACAAAAAATTAGGCCTAATTACAAATATTAGTAAAAGTAGGGATTAGAATGTATTTTTCCAATAATAATGGACTCGTTATGATTAGGTCTAAATATAGGATAGTTCAATGTAATTATTTCTTACATATATGTTAATTATATGATATACACTACAAGAAAACAGGCAATTTCCGAGGGAAATTTCTGAGGGAATTCCGAGGGATTTCATTCCCTCGGAAAAACCCTCCTCGGAATTGGTCCCGAGGGAAAATTTTACGAGGGAATTCCCTCGAAAACATATTTCCGAGGGAATTCCGAGGAAATATATCCAAAAAATTTATCTCGTGTTTCCGAGGGAATTCCGAGGGAATTATCCCTCGAAAAATGAAAAAAAATGTATATAAATATATTCCGAGGGATAATTCCCTCGGAATGTTATTAGAGATTTTTTTTTATTTTTTTGAGGGAATTTCCCTCGGAATCCCCTCGGAATTTCCGAGGGAATCCAAGGGATAATTCCCTATTTCGTCTTTATTTTTTATTTAATATTCCGAGGGAATTCCCTCGGAATTTTCAAAATAAATTTTTTTATATTTTATATTTTTATTAATTATTATACCTGTACAAAATATGTATGTATTTTACAATATATAACCAAACGTCACTAGATCCGAACATCCAAACATAAGAATTCATAACTAGTTTCAATTCGTACTAGTCTTCAAACTCATCCAATTCATACTAGTCTTCAAACTCATCCAATTCATACTAGTCTTCAAACATTACTCACACTAAATTCAAGTTATACTACACAAATTACATTCAAGTCATACTACCCAAATTACATAGAAACACAAACACGAGAATCTTACAAATTCATAATCCAACCCACTTTTACAAAACCATAAAGTTGAATCTCCTTCGCTACTCCCGGACGGAGTTATCTTTTTTTTTTTTTCCAACACCCAATATCATAAGCTTCCCTCCTAAAATACAACAAAGTCAATTAAACCACATATACTACAATACAAGAACTCACACAAAAGCTCTCTATTAATTAGTACATAGAACATAAAAACTGATACAAAAATAATTGGAATATTAGGTATATTTAAAAAAAGAAATTTGATGTTTGAAAACAACAAAAAACTAAGTACAAGATTTTTATGTACCCATGACTATTCTGCACGGGGCTCCAGAAAAGTTTGATCTTTCTTCCTTCGCTTGCAAAGTAAGAAGAACATCTCCGCATCATCAGGTTCTTTACCTGTTTTCTTTTTCTGCAATAATTCATGTATTTAATACAATATATATAACACACTTATAGTTCATTTTTTGAAGAAAAATAAAGATTGATTTACATAATTTTCATAAAGAGTGGCAGCCGAAATGGATCCACCAGCATGTAATGACCCTCCAATTGGGGAAGCTTTGTTCTTCTTGTTTGTAACCCCTTCAAAAGAAGTCGAAGGGGTAGTTGTGGCGGGAACATGTGGATTGATAGTTGTGGCAGGAGCAAGTGTGGGGATATTTGTGGAAGGATCTTGTGGTGTAGTAATTGTGTCCATGATTCACTTATGAAATACTCTAGTAAAAACACAGATTTGATGGATTGTAAATACCTATTTGTTAAAGAATAAGGAATGGAAAGGATTCAAGCTTATGAAACTTGCATTTTACACCTTATATACAGGTAGAGAAAATGGTTATCTAAAGCAGAACACAAGATTAGGCAAAACTCAGATGCACCTGATCACAGCTTCCAATAAAAAAGTTATCCACAATTGTCATATATGATCTTGCTACACTCCTTGATGTAATCTGCATTCCAGATTAAGCAAATGAAACAGTTCTAGATTAAGTAAATGAAACAGTTCCTGAACAAATAAACTGAATTGAGTTACCACTAGATGATATTACCTTAAGACTCAAAATATTCACCAAACTGAGTGAAGCTGGCTTAGATTGATTAGAAACTGTTGGATTCAGTAAGCAGATATCAGTAATTCAACTATTCATTGTAGATATTAAGAATTAGGAGTAAAATTACTCAAATCGTTGCACCATTAATTTGGAGTTTGTATCACCCACCATCATTCTCTGCTCATTCTGGAGATACATTATCTGAGTTTGCCAAATTACTGATATCGACTGCAAACTTAAGTACATACATTACCTGTCGGAGAGAAACATACCCAGATCAAAATCCACAAAAAATCGATATCTCCAGTCGGAGAGAAAGATAATCCAAAACCCAAATCAAAACCCACAAAAAATCAGCAAGAAAATTAGCAAAAACCCAGATCAAAATCCACAACCTAGTCGGAGAGAAACATAAACCAAAACCCAGATCAAAATAAAAATAAAAAAAATTCAGAAAAAAAAAAGCAAACATACCGATATCTCCGCCTCTTCGTTCACCGCCTCCTGGCGCTCGATTCTTTTGTCCTTCTCCGATTTTCAGCAACTTTTCGCAAGGCTTGTTGTGAGAGCCGTTCGAAAACCCCGCCTTCAAATCTGCCGTCGAAGACCTGGATGGAAGCTCCGCCGTCGAAGAACTACGCTGGAAGCTCCGCCGTTGAAGACCTGCCAGTGTTTGAGGAAATTTTTGAGGATGGAAATTTTTGGGGAGAGTGAGGGTTTTCCCTTTTGCAGAGGATGGACAAATTTTGGGGCGAAGTGTTAAAATTTTTGGGGAGAATTGCTTTTTCCTTTTGCCGCGGTTGCAGGGCGGAGGGGGTTTGTCAAATTTTTAAGTTTTGAATAGATTTATTTCAATAAATTTTCAATATCTAAGATATATTTAATATTTTCTCAAATTTTCAGTTCATAGTTTTCATTTAATTCTAATATACATTTAAAGTTTTGAAATACAAAAAATTTACATTTTTTTTAGTTTTAGAAAATTCAAAATATCCAAATGGTATAGAGTAAATTCAATAAATATTCCTTTACTATAATTTTTTAAATTTAAAAATAGTTACTCGGAATTTCTTTGGAATTTTCCATTAAATAAATTTAAAAAAGAGAAATCGTGTGTTTAAAGATTCAAAGTGAATAACATAAAATTTTGTTCATTAATGAATTAAATAAGAAAAAATTGATGTAACGCAAGTATACGAAATTAAAACGAAATTCGATTTCAATTTGGAAGAACACGAACATCTACATCTATATGGGTTGAAATACTAATTGAATGTTTGATTACATGAGTATAAGTAGAGGTTATTAATTTAAAATTTTTCATTAGCTTACTCCATTTACTAATAATGCATATAATCGTCGTGAATCATAATCAAAGTGAACAAATTATTATAATTCTATAATTTTAAAAATAGTTATGGTGAATTCCGAGGGACTTCCGAGGCATTTCCGAGGAATTTCAATTTTCCCTCGGAAATCCCTTGGAATTCCCTCAGAATTTTACATTAAATAAAATATAAAAAAAGAAAATGATACTTTAAGTTATCAATTTAATATTTTGAAATTTCATTTATTAATAAAATGAATAAGAAAAAATTAATGTCCCACAAATATATTATATATGAAGTAAAAATTCGATTTCAATTGAAAAGAACACGAACTTTTACATTGATATCGTTCGAAATACTTATCCAAAGTTCAATTACATATGTATAATTATCAATTATTAATATAATAACTACCATTAATTTATTAAATTCACTAATAATGCGTATAATCATATGGATTATAATTAAATTCAACAAATCATTACAAAATGTATAATAATTAAAAATAGTAGTGGCAAATTCCGAGGGATTTTCCATTTTCCCTCGGAAATCCCTCGGAATTTTACATAAAATAAAATATAAAAAAATAAAATGATACTTTAAATTATCAATTTAATACTGTGCAATTTCATTTATTAATAAAATGAATAAGAAAAAAATTAATGTCCCACAAATATATCATATATGAAGTAAAAACTCGATTTCAATCGAAAAGAACACGAACTTTTACATTGATATCGTTTGAAATACTTATCCAAAGTCCAACTACATATGTATAATTACCAATTATTATTATAATAACTACCATTAGTTCGGAATTTCCATTTTCCCTCGGAATTCCCTCAGAATTTTCATCAAATATAATATACATTAAAAATGAAAATTAAATTTTAAAATATCAATTTAATAATATGATATTTTTATTTAAAAATTATATAAGTTTTAATTTTCCTAAGGAACTTTCCAGATTTAATATTATAACATTTCTGAGGGAATTATTCCCTCGAAAATCCCTCGGAAACTATTTTTAATTTAAAAATTAAATAAGTTTTAATTTTTTGAGGGAATTTTCCCTCGAAAAGTTCAAGATTTAATATTAGAACATTTTCGAGGGAATTTTTCCCTTGGAAATCCCTCGAAACGTAATTTTTATTTAAAAATTAAATAAGTTTTAATGTTCCGAGGGAATTTTCCCTCGGAAATTCCTTCGGAACATTCAAGATTTAATATTAAAACATTTCCGATGGAATTTTTACCTCAAAAATCCCTTGGAAGCTAATTTTAATTTAAAAATTAAATAAATTGTAATTTTTCGAGGGAATATTCCCTCGGAAAACTTGGCGGCTAACCTTGGCGCTAACATTTTCAAGGGATTTTCGAGGGAATATTCCCTCAGAAAATAATTTGGCGAATTCCCTCGGAAGTCTCGAAAATCCCCCAGAATTCCCTCGAAAATTGCCTGTTTTCTTGTAGTGAAAAATGGTGTAATAAGGTATCTAAAAACTGAAATATCGTATTCAAGCATAATATGGGGGGAAAAAAGCTAGAGCTTTTAGATTCAAACAACATACACACAAATTTAAGCATTTCGGTTCATTCAACACCCAACCAAAGTAAGGCATTTAGATTCAATCAACACCCAACCATTTCGTACATATTTCGTATTGGAGGAAAGCTGAGAACAAAAGGCAAAAAAAATTGGGGAAAATACCTTTACTTTTCGTGGTCGTCGTCTTTGTCGACGTTTGGAACCCCTGAACGTCGATTTCAGACCTCAGCGGTGGAAACCCTAATGTGGAAGACTCCGGTCGGCTGCAGAACTCCTTCAACTGCTGAAATCTCTGAACTTCGTAGCTGAAACCCACTTCTCCGGCGACCACCGTCAATTTTTGGCTCAAAACTCACTTCCCCCTGAACGTCGATTTCAGACCTCAGCGGCGGAAACCCTAGTGTGGAAGACTCCGCTCGGCAGCGAAACTCCATGAACGGCTGAAATCTCTGACCTCCGTAACTGAAACTCACTTCTCCGGCCACCAACGCCGATTTTTGGCTCAAAAATCACTTCTTGCCCGCCATCGGATTTTTCCCCAGAAATCCTCCCCCCACCGTCAGGCCCTTTTTTTCTTAACATTAATGAGAGTGATGGGTTTGAGAGGAAATTCATAGCCTTCAAAAGGCATGTTGGTAAAATCACCCAAATTAGGGAGTGAAGTAAAATTAACAAAGTGAATTGGGGAGTTAATAAGGAGTGCTTTTCAAGGGGGGAGCAAACTAAAATTTGACATACCATATGGGGAGTTATTGCATATTTCCCGTAGAATAAAAGTATTTATTCGATATGTTCAATGTTACATTCACAGAGAACAAAAAATGTACATGACAATTCATGAATATGGGAAAACGATACGAAAATAATTTAACCTTCAATAAAATTTATATAATAGAGAATCTAATAGTGAAGGAAATAAGCAACCAATTATCTAAATGTCAATCCACAAATTGAATTGGTTCTATAGGTAACAACAATTGTGAACGAAGTCGACGAAAACCCAATCTACAAACGAATGACATGCAAGTATCACAAGGATTTTAATGAAAATCAATTGATTGGTAATTTTACATTATCTCTAATTACTAAACAATTTCATCTTTTTTATTTTTTATTTTTTTTGGAAATATTAGGCAATAAATATCTAACACAGGAAAATTGAAAATGTGATTAAATTTTGTAAAGAAAGTGAAACAACCGTTTCAATTGTGGAGAAACAACAAAATCAATGACTACGAAAGAGAAGTGATAAATATGATCGAAAAGTTAGGAATAATTAGACATTTACAATATATGATACAATTGTTGTTAATTCAATATATTTTTTTTATTTTGGTGAAGGTTGGAAAGTATCACAATTAATTTTTGTGATGACCTAGCAATTGCAGAAGAATGATGGTTACATAAAGTAGAAAATAAGAGAACAATTGTGGGAATTTCGGAGTTGAAGAAACAAATATACGGCGATATGACACAAATACATAAAAAAAGCAAGAAAAACATAGAACAAGTTGACATCCTCTGAGCAAATAAATATAGAGAAATTATGAATGAACAAGAAAAGGAGGATCACCAATGAAATAACCCTGACGGAAGTGGTTCATTACCTTCAGAAGTTACAAGAGGTAATCTAGATAATAGAAAACCAACCTCATAACTAAATTTTCTTTTTAATATTTAAGACAAATATTTTCATCACAACGTAAATAATATGATATTTTTTGGGTGCATGAAATAACAAAATCCACTAATACTTGATGAACAAACATTATTACTTCAAAACAAAGGTTGATTTAGCATAAAACATATTCGCGCCATGATATGAAGCTTAGAGCAACTACACAACATCAATATGAAAAATTATGCAAGGAATGCAATGTAGAAATTACATAGATGATGAAGTGTAATTAAGAATCACCAAAGTATGAAATCTAAGAACATATAGAAGTTAAAACCATGATATACAAATAACTAAACTACAATGCTCAAACAATATAGATATAGGGTTACCATAGATGCAGCAAATGAGACCGAACGAGCAATAATCACATTATTTGAAGAAATTGTTGAGACGTACATCAAATGTTCGGTAACTTAATATATTGAGACAAATTAGAGGTGAGAGAAACAATCAATATGAACATAAATAACCCAACAAAAAGTTAGTAAGGTGTAAAACTTTGCAAAAGCATAACACTTTATGACAAGGATTTGGAGCAACAATAGAGAAGCAATACAACTTTCTTTTCAAACTTGACAAACACATAGAAGAAATTGGAAGAACACAGAAGAGAAAAAAACAAATAATAACAACAAGACAAAAGAAACAAAACAAGAGGAGAAAGAAGTGCAAAGTCAAGAGTCAGATAGAAAACAAAAACAAAGTAAATTATATGAAAAGAAAGAAAGGAAACAAACAAGAAAATAATAGAGATGATGACACTCTAATCATTTTTCAAATACAAATATGGAAAACCGTGAAGAAACAAAATTGTTGATAACAATAAAAAATAATGAATAAGGATACGTCATTTAATTTCCAATATTGTAGCGAAAACTTGCTTTTAGAGAAAATAAGAAAAGATACTATTTACGGTTCCAAATAAAAGATTCAAATACTAAATTTTCAATAAAGTAGAAAACAATACTAGCAACAATTACCCACATACGAAACACGTACAATGGTCTTTCAAGACTCAAAATAAAATGAAAATAACTGATACAATTAGATCTCATGAAAATACTAATAAAGTCCACTACATAAATTAAATAAAAAAATAAAAGCTTTCAGCAAAAAAAATAAGAATAAATCATATATCACGTGCAATACATGTAGATCTTGCTAGTTTATAGAAAAGTTCCAGCTGTCATATGACTAGTAATGACAACTCAGCGACAAATGTATCACAACTTAATGACAACTCCTTGTCAACTTGTCGACAACTCGACCCTAGCTCAGTGCTAACTCATTGACAACTTGGTGCTAACTCAGTGTCATCTGAGCGACGACTCAATGCTAACTCGATGCCACCTCATCATCTCAGCTCCAACTCGATTCTACTTCAGCCCCCCCTTGGAGCCACCTCAGCGCCAACTTGATGCCATTTCGGTGCCAATTCGGCGCCCACTCAACACCACTTTGGAGATCAATGTGGAACTTTCATGAACATTTCTAAACACTAATTTAAGCCGCACTTTAACAAATCTCCACCTTTGCTTAAATTCCATAGGAAATTCGTTCTAGCTTCGAAATAAGACTTAATTATCAGCAACACCAATCAAGTCCAAGCATTCCTTGAACTTGACTTTTGGAAGAGGCTTAGGTAACATATCTACAAGATTCTAAAGTGAAGAAACCTTTCTCATTGAGATATCACCCCGCAAAATAACTTCACGAATAAAATGATACTTGATATCGATATGCTTAGTTCTTTCATGTAACATCTAGTCTTTAGTCAAATGAATAGCACTTTGACTATCATAAACAATGATTGTATCATTAGAACAAGAACTAAGTTCTCCAAGTAAGCCTCTAATCCAAATTCCTTCTTTAATCACCTCAATTATCGCGATGTATTCAGCCTCTATCGTGGACAAAGCAACCACGAGTTGAGGCTTTCCTACTAACAACACTTCCACCAAGAGTGAATACAAAACCTGTCAATTTTTTTTAATCAAGATCACCTGCATAATAACAGTCGACATAACCTACCAAAGAGCTGCTACACCTTTGAGGGACACGCCGCTTGACCTTCTCAACGTCAAGAAGATTTTTGACACAAAATATGAACCACAGATCTTCAATCGCTATGTCACTTCACCTGATCTGTCAAACATCTTGTACCACCGCAAACACCCAACAAGATACGCCACCTGACCACCACTTGTTAGGAAAACTTTCTACACAAGGCCCTAATTTAGCTCCAAGCTTTGACACCAAGTTGTTAAGCTAGCACCCTGAATCTTGATGATATATTGTTTTCAATTGACGATAATAAAATGATATAGAATAGAGAACGAAAAGATAAAACACGACAATTTACATGGTTCGGCTGAATTTATCTACGTCCACAAACAAGGGGAGTTATTCTACTATGACAGAGAATTTACAAAAATTAGAGAAAAAATCTACCCTCTAATTAACCCAAAACCCACAACAACATCACAATTCTATCATAAGAATTGGCTCTCAAGTGTTTCCCAAGGGACCAAAAAATAATTATGAGTGGCGTTGATATGTTATGTTAATTCGAAAAATAATTATGTCACTCTGCTTCCTACTTCCTCTGCACCTGTCAAGAATGTCAAGCATAAGTTATTGTATGAGAAAGCATTACACGAAACAACTCATTCACGAACTTCTCAAATGAATGAAACCATTAATAAATACCAAAGGAGAAACATTTTAATCGAAAAACAGGATCATTTCATTCAAACTTGATGTTTATTCTTCACACAAATCCTCAACAGCTCCTCTGCTGCTTCATCCATCTCTTGTTCTTCATTCCCCTTTATCTTCGCACTCAAAATCTCAAATCCGTAGCTCTCTTCCTCATGCCTTCACACTCGATCACCTTGTGTGACCCTTCAACTATTGTTACCTTGCATCATGTATTTCTTCTCAAGCAAAGCTGCCATAGTGCCTCCGCTGCATCATTCACTTGTTGTTCTTCCTCCATCTTCATCGCATTGCTAATTTGTCGCACTCTGTGCCTCAGCCTTTCTCCACTCTCCTCCAAAATAACCTTGTTTATCGCCCTCGCTATCTGTTCCCCTTTATACACCTTATTCTCTCATCTCTTATAACCTCGACCCCAACACCTTCCTCAACAACCAACCGAGAATCTATAACCATATTGAGCTTAAAAGGCATGCCTACAATCGGCACACCATAGTATAAGCTCTCGTTTATCGAACTCCATCCACAGTGACTTAGAAAACCACCGACGCTTTGATGGGCTAAAATCTTGGCTTGTGGGCCCCACCCTTCTCTCTCCTTTACCCTATCCAGAAACCCCTCAGGCAATGCATCTTTGATGTCAATTTTCTCTCCAACAGGAAACCTTACGACCCAAATGAAATTAACACCACAAATCCCCAACCCTTTCGCCATTTCTCCCATTTCCTCCTCAGACAAGAAATACTCGCTACCAAACGAAACATACACAGTTGAGTGCTGATCTTTCCCACTCAGCCACTCAATGATTTCTGAACCCTGTTCCTCTCCCTCGTTCGTGTTTTCATCTTTCACAAGTGGCCCCACCGCCATGATCTTCTTGCCGACAACAGTGGAACAATAATCTATATACTTCTCCTCAATCCCTCTACTTGTTTTCATAAGAAAGATATCAGAAGACAGTTTCTGGTTCATAAAAAAGCTATCTCTTTCACCGTTGAAAACATTTTCGGACATAAATACAACAAGTTGAGCCATGGTTCTCATCTCCTCCCCCGGAAGAACAAGTTCTTGAAAGGGAAAGGTTGAATCTTTACACAAATACTGATGATGCACAACTGAGTACGATGGTGCCCAAAAGGGGCAAAAAAGACGGCAGGAATACCTCGAGACAGGGCCTTCTTTGCCGACCAGGGCTGGAACATATCGTATATCAGCAAATCGGGTTTGAGATTGCTCATAATCTCTGAAAAGCTGGAATCTGCTGTCTGAAAGGCCTTTAAGAGTGTGAAATTCAGGTTTTGTGGGGGGTTCTTGGTGGTGTGGTAGTGAGGAGGGAGCTTTGGAGTTGGCTGCAAATGGAGATCAACGAATTCGATTGAGCTTTGCAGAGAGTTGATCTGGATGAAGGTGTTGATTGAAGGGGAGTTGACTTGCGTGGAGCATATGTATATGTGGAAATTCTTTCTTTTGAGGATTCTTTTGGAGAGTTCGAGATATGGGGATATGTGGCCATGAGCTAACCAGGGGAGCATCAAGATTTTGAAACTTCTTGTTGATGACTTCATTGATGGAGCTTGATACTGTGCTGAGCCTGAGCTTGATGATGTTAGGGAATATAGAGAGAAATAATATTTCCTCTGTTGCTCAAATTACAGTGGGATACAGAAAAGGTTTATACAAAGTGTATTTAGTGGAGTGGAGAGTTAGTATCCTATACACTTGAGTACGCCATAAGCTAAGCTGTGCTATCCTACAAGTTGGACTACTCTTAAGCAAATATACACATTATCATAGTACAAATGTAAAATTGAACTCTCAAGTCTCAAGTTATACAAGGGTGTACCTCCTAAATACACCCATACCTAGATATAATTGCACCTATATTCTATTTACGAAATTTTAAATATACTCACTTTGATATGGAAACCGTGGTATTTAATATTTGTGATATTATGGGTTACTAAAATCATAGGAAGATTAAAATACGTAAATAAGGAAGTAAAAATATAAATATTTTACAAAAATAATAATAATAAGAATTTAAAATTTAGGGAAGACGGGCGACCTGATGTAGCTCTGTAAGTCAGTATAAATAATAGGGTTAATTATTTGCACCAAAAAAAAGGTTAATTATATTTAATTTTTAAATGAAATAGAATAAAAATAAGTAGCTAGTATCTGTAGGTAAATATAATGTATTTATCTGTATAGAAAGTTTTCTTAAGAAATAGGGATAACTAAAATATAACCAGTGGAATAATAGAATATGGATCTTGTATACGTATTATAGTATAAATTCCAGTAGAGTGCAAAATCATATGAAAATAAATACAAAAAATATACCAGAAAATATTCACATGACAACGAAAATCAGAACAATACTATAAGAGGTAAATCGAGAGACTTATCATGAAATTTGACTGAATCGAAGGCAAAAACCGACTTGCCTTATAGAAGTATTCGTCCTACTACAAGTGCATTGGATTGCCGTGAAGCTCATTCCAAGATAAAGACAGTCCAGAAATTTTCGAATCACAAATATGCACAATCTCAGGAGAATCTCACTTCGCCTATTAATCAGGGCTCTTATGAGAGAGTGTGGTGTCTGGTTGGTACTTCAGAAAAAGTGTTGTGTGTATGTATGGAAGTATATTTTTCGGAATCAACTCACAAGTACCAATGTGTGTGTCTTTCGTACCGGAGTGTATTTTTCAGTACCAAACCATAAATCTATCTAGATGTCTAACTCTTCCTAGTTCACCACATTTTACATGCTTGTCTCTCTATTTTTTCCTCTCATTTTCTGTGATTTGGAATTGCAGATTTATAGGGCATAAACCATGACATACATAGCTATTAAATGTCTTGTTTATGACAGACCATAACCTCACAATTAATACAGTCATAATACATAAATAAACTCACAAAAACGTTTGGAACGTTTTGTAACAGCTACTAACACATGAACAAAGCCTTTAATGTCATGGTAATTGTCTGGTATCAACTTGATTTCAATGTCAAAATAAATTGTCCAGCAATAAAACTCATGTTTATACTTACCAACATGCAATCCTTAGCGTATAGCATAATATACAACACTTAATTGCATATAAAGTACAAATGGACTATAGCATACCACAAAATTTCAATCTTTATTGCTTTCAATTTATTTAGAGAAAATATCATTTTTCGTCCTCTACATATGACTTTTTCGGTTTTGGTCCTGAATTTTTCACTTTTCTCACATTATATCATCTATGATTAAAAAAATCTCAATTTCAGTCCTTTATCTAAAGGACGTTAATTTTTTAACGGAAAAAGACGCATGTCACTCACGCGCCCCGAATGAACGTGAGTGGCGCGTGAGTGATACGCGCCTTTTTCCGTCCAATTCTTAACGTCGGTTAGTGAAAGGATTAAAATTGAGATTTTTTCAAACATAGAGGATGCAATGTGAGAAAAGTGAAAAGTGAAAAATGTCATATGTAGAGGACGAAAAATAATATTTTTTCATTTATTTATTATTAGTTTACGGACTTTATTCTATGAATTTTTACCAAAAAATTTCAAGACATTCGCACTCAATCACCTTAAATTAATCCATAATGACAAATTTCAACACCTTCGCACTCAATCACCTTATTTATCGCTTGCGCTATTGTTACTTTCGCATCATGTATTTCTTCTCAAGCAAAGCTGCCATAGTGCTTCAGCTGCATCTTTCACTTGTTCTTCCTCCATCTTCATCGCATCGCTAATTTGTCGCACTCCGCCCTTCAGCCTTTCTCCACTCTCCCTCAAAATAACCTTGTTTGTCGCCCTCGCTATCTCTTCCCCTTTATACACCTTATTCTCATCTCTTGTAACCTCGAGTCCTCGACCCCAACACCTTCCTCAGCAACCAACCGAGAATCTATAACCATATTACGCTTAAAAGGCATGCCTATAATAGGCACACCATAGTATAAGCTCTCGTTTATCGAACTCCATCCACAGTGACTTAAAAAACAACCGACGCTCCGATGGGCTAAAATCTTGGCTTGTGGGGCCCAACCTTCAACAATTATCCCTCTTTCCTTTACTCTATCCAGAAACCCCTCAGGTAAGGCATCTTTGATGTCAATTTTCTCTCCAACAGGAAACCTTATGACCCAAATGAAATTAACACCGCATATCTCTAACCCTTTCGCCATTTCTCCGATTTCCTCCTTAGAGAAGAAATACTCGCTACCAAACGAAACATACACAGTTGAGTGCTGATCTTTCCCGCTCAGCCACTCAATGATTTCTGAACCCGGTTCCTCTCCCTCGTTTGTGTTTTCATCTTTCACAAGCGGGCCCACCGCATGATCTTCTTGCGGACAACCTTAGAATAATAATCCACATACTTCCCCTCAAACCCTCTACTTGTTTTCATAAGCACGATATCAGAAGACAGTTTCTGGTTCATAAAAAAGCTTTTTTTCCACCGTTGAAAACATTCTCAGACAGAAATTCAACAAGTTTTGCCATGGTTCTCATATCCTCCCCCGGCAGAACAAGTTCTTGAAAGGGAAAGCTTAAATCTTTACACAAATACTGATGATGCACAACCGCATAAGACGCTGCCCCAAAAGGAGCGAAATGAACAGCAGGAATACCTAAAGATAGCGCCTTTTTTGCCGACCACGGTTGGTATATCACCAAATCGGGTTTGAGATTGCTTATAATCTCTGAAAAACTGGAATCTGCTGTCTGAAAGGCCTTTAAGAGTGTGAAATTCAGATTTGGTGGGAGGTTATTGGTGGTGTGGTAGTGAGGAGGGAGCTCTGGAGATGGCTGCAAATGGAGCGCAACAAATTCGATTGAGGTTTGCAGAGAGTTGCTTTGGATGAAGGTGTTGATTGAAATGGAGTTGATTGGTGTTGAGCATATGTATATCTGGAAATTCTTTCTTTTCAGGATTCTTTTGGAGAGTTCAAGATATGGGGATATGTGGCCATGAGCTATAACCAGGGGAACATCAAGATTTTGAAACTTCTTGTTGAGGAATCCATTGTGGGAGGTAGACGGTAGTACAAATGTAAGTTTAAATGATAGGGTTGATTTCACCTTACCTCCTTAACTAGTGTGCGTTCCGCAATTTATTATTATTATTATTATTATTATTA
>JBBMKE010094312.1:0-16993 GCA_037834125.1 Lippia alba | reverse complement strand
CTGAGAGGGAAAGAAGCAATATCAGCAGCATCAGTAGTAGCGAAGTGGTGGTTAAGAAGTTGAACATTCCACTCTTTCCTTCCAGGGAGAAACAGATGGCAGACCTTGGTAATGTGGGAAGGTAGTGGAATAGTGACAATAGGACAACCAGCGGAACGCTTCGGGATCCAACGGTCTTGGGTAATGTGAACACTAGTACCATCACCAATTCTCCAACATGAGCCTTCAACAATAAGATTGCGAGATCCAAGAATGCTCCTCCACGTGAATGAAGGGTACCGACCAAGAGTGGCCCCAAAGAAATCCGAATGAGGAAAATACTTAGCCTTGAGAACTCGGGAAAGGAGAGTGTTCGGTTGCTTAATAATCCTCCAAGCTTGCTTCGCTAGCATTGCCCGATTGAAACTCTTAAGGTGACGAAGGCCAAGTCCCCCCGAATGCTTGCTTTTACATAATTTCTCCCAAGCCACCCAGTGAATCTTGTTTTGGTCTCTATTATTCCAGAAGAAATTGGCAATCAAAGACTCAAGACTCCTTAAGAATGTATCCGGAAGACGAAAGCAACCCATGGCATAAGATGGAATGGCAAGGAGCACAGACTTGATAAGGACCTCTTTTCCCGCCATAGAAAGAAGCTTCTCAGCGAAACCTTGAATTTTGTTCCAAACCTTGTCTCTCAAGTTCGCAAAAACAGAGCATTTTGAACGTCCCACCACCGATGGAAGACCAAGATACAGATCATGTTGGGGCACCCATTTAATTCCCAACTCTCTCGCCAACCCCGCCTTTAAGGATGCATCAACATTCCCACTAAAGACAACAGAAGATTTGTCTCTGTTAATCACTTGTCCCGATATAGCAGCATAGCGCGAAAGGACTCTATTGATACAAGAAACTGCCTCGAAGGAGACTTGACAGCAGACGAGTGTGTCATCTGCAAACAATAAATGCGAAATTTGAGGAGCCCCCCGGCAAACCGACACTCCTTTCAAGGAACCCTGTCTTTCTTCTTTCTGAATAAAGTAGCTAAAAATCTCTGCACAAAGAAGAAAGAGATAAGGCGAGAGGGGGTCTCCCTGACGAATACCTCTCTCAGGAATAACATATCCAAATTGAACACCATTGAGAACAAAAGAATAAGAAACTGAGGTCACACATTTCATAATCAAACGAATCAGCGAGTGTGGTAAACCCAACCTAACCATGACACATTCTAACAAAGGCCACTCAACTCTATCATAGGCTTTACTCATATCAAGTTTTAAGGCCATGTAACCATCCTTTCCTTTTGTTTTCTTCTTAATAAAGTGATTGATTTCATAAGCCACTAAAACGTTGTCTGTAATTAATCTACCAGGAACAAAGGCTGATTGGGACTGGGATATGAGTTTGCACATGTGAGGTTTTAGTCTATTAGCAATGGTTTTTGAAGCAATTTTGTAAATCACATTACAGAGGCTAATAGGTCGGAATTGGGTTACAAGCTCAGGGTTCTTACATTTAGGAATAAGAACAATATTAGTGAAATTGAGCGAATCAAGGAATTGATGCTCATTCAAAAAACTCAACACACAAGAAACCACAGACTCTCCCACAATATGCCAAAATTTATGATAGAAGAAAGGGGGCATACCATCCGGACCCGGAGATTTAAGAGGGTGCATATCAGAGAGAGCACGGGTCACCTCTTCGCACGTGAAGGGGCGCGAGAGATCGTTGAGCATCAATTCATCCACCCTTGGCATCAAAGATTCCAGATCTGAAAAGATTTCCTCTGAAGACGGATGATCAGATTTAAAGAGTTTTTGGAAATACTCTGAGATAATAATCTGAATCTGCTCCTGGTCTTTGCAGAATTCTCCCTCATCATTTCTCAGCCCCTTGATGAAATTAGTTTTCTGTCTAGCCGTAGCCTTGTGGTGGAAGAAGGCAGAGTTCCTATCACCCTCGCGAAGCCAGTGAGTCTTACTCCTTTGTTTCCAAAAAATCTCATTTGATTTGTGCAATTTCTCAAGTTTAAATAAAAGATCTCTTTCCAAAGCTTTGCTCTTGCGTGTGATCGGGCCCTTTCTAAGGTTGGTAAGCTCCTTCGTGACAATGTCAATGTCCTTTTGTGGGTTTGAATTGGATTCTTTATTCCACAAGATGAGCTTTCTCTGGCAGTCAAGAATGGACCCAGAAATACAATCCCAATCATAGATTCCTCCCTTACTAGTCCAGCCCTCTCTGATAATTTGCTCACACTCATCGGATTGGGCCCAAGTAGCTTCAAACCTGAAAGGACGCCCTCCAAAAGGCAGCGAAGTATTGGAGGGAACAAGGCGGATGAGAAGGGGTCTATGGTCAGACACCGGGGCTGAGAGATGTTCAACTTTCACATTAGGGAAGAGAAAATTGAAATCTTCGTTAGCGAGAGCTCTGTCCAGACGGCAATAAATAGTATGAGGGTCCGGTCTTCGGTCCGACCAAGTGAAAGGGGGTCCAGAGAATCCAAGATCATTAAGGCCAGCAGAGGTGATAGCATTACGGAAGGCCATCATCTGGGAAGGGGGACGAGGTCCCCCACCTTTTTTCTCATGAGTCGAAAGAATCTCGTTGAAGTCTCCAGCACAAAGCCACGGCCTTCTAGAGATTTCACTAAGATTTTCAAGAAGTTTCCAGGAACAGTTTCTTTTGTGGGCAATAGGTTCCCCATAAAAACCTGAGAAACGCCAACACTCCTCGACACCCAGCCCTTCAACAGTAGCATCAATGTGATTTTGGGAGAATTTGATAAGATTAACCTCAATAGTTCTTTGCCAGAGAAGAGCAAGCCCACCGCTCTTTCCTCGCGCTTCCACACAAATACCAAACCAATTTAATCTACTTTTAAGAGCATCGATCTTTCCTGTTTTGCACTTCATCTCCGAAAGGAAGACGATTGAGGGGTTGTGAACCTGGATAAGCCTTTCCAGGGATTGAATTGTCCAGGGACCCCCCAGGCCCTGGCAATTCCAGCATAGAAGACTCATTGGCCATGGCGGGGCTGCGCCGCAGCCTCCGCCGGACAGTTGGTGATATCACCGAGGATGGATAAACGAGGTAGCTTAAGGTGTGGTTGCTGATCTTCTCCTACTTGGGTGTTGGGCGAACCATTCTTCAAGAGGTTCTGGGATTTGCGTTTACCCCCTGAAGACAAGGAAGAGAGAGTAACGGGAGATCTGTGAGTGGATGACGTCCTCTTGGGGATTTTTGAGCTGGGGCGTCGTTTATTGAGGGGTTGAGGGGAATGACTTGGAAAAAGGGGGGTGCTAGGAAACGTAGCAGAAAGGGTGGAATGGGTCTTCTGTGGTAAGCTAACATTCTCAGATTTAGAAGATAATGGAAGGGTGGGCTGTGACTTTGGGCTAATGGGCTCTTTTTTAATGTTGACAGTGGGGTGGGCTTCCTTAGTTGAGTTGGGGCAGGTAGTAGTATCAAGTGGGCTATTTAATTCTCTGTTACTTGTATTGCTAGGGAATAGAGCGGGTTGGGCTTTTTTCTGGGCTTCATATTCTCTCAATATGCGTTGGGCTATGGGAGGAGGAATATAGTGGCTCGGTAGATGAACGGGGTTGAGGGATTTGGAGATTTCAGGGTTAGGTTTGTGAAGAGTCAAATTTTCCTCATGATTAGACTTATTCTGACAGGTTTCTTCAGACGTATTGGAAAAGAGGTGAGATTTGGTAAGTTGGAGTATGGGGTTGGGCGTGGCTGCAGCAGGCTGTTTGGTGAGGTTTTGACAGAGTTTCTCAGGAGCAGCAGTGGTTTTGGCGGGCTCTATGTTTGTTTTCGGAGGAGCTGCGCCGGAACTGTTGCTTCCGACTAAGCTATGCTGGGAATGTGATCGGAAAATGGGGGAAATTCTAGATTGGCTACTGAAGTTGAGAGATGAAGCTCTGGAATTGTTAATTGAATCTTCCTTTAACCAAAGACCAAAAGGGTACCTCGGAGCTGGATCCACGAAACCCTCCTCGAATTGCTTCTCACAAAATTTGGCGATGTGGTCGCAGACACCGCATAGGAAACAGAAATTAGGGAGCTTCTCATATGTGAATGTCAGTAGAAGCTCTTCTCCCCTTTCGTTTCTAATTTTCAGACATCGCTTAAGAGGCTTTGTGATATCAATGGCTATGCGAACGCGTAAGCTGTCCCCTTTGCGCTTGTTTCCTCTGTCCAAATCTACATCCTTATATCTTCCAATCTTGTTTCCCACCAACATTGCCATCTCTTCAGTCATTTTGGTGAACGGCAAGCCTCGGATGTGGATAAAGAATTCACAGAAGTCGAGGTTAATCTTCATCGGGTCTTCTTCATCTTCCACCACGTTCAGCACCATAAGGTATTTATCAAAGTGCCAAGGACAGCCGGCTAAAGCCCTTTGTCGGTCAAGTGTATGATTAAATGCCATGAGGAACCGACCATTAGAAAGCCTAGTCATCGTCATTCCTTTAACTGGGTTAATTGCTTTAGCTATTGTAAATCTGAGAGCATCAAAATTAACATTTCGTCTGGTAAAGACTCTGCCGACTAGAAGAAACTCTGCTTGCTTCCTTCCCTTCCATGTTTCGTTCGGTATCAGCAGTCCTTCATCTTCCTCAGCTGAAAGATTCAGAGCTCCACTCAACCACTCCAATTCCTCTTCCATTCTCGAAAATAATCAATGATGCCAACGGGGCGACGAGCTCTCCTAATTCCCGCGACCCACAGAGCGCAGGGGCTGACCGGCGATCTCCTGGGAAAGAGAACAGAAAAGTGAAAAGGAAGTTAACAGTAAGAAGGAAAGGCAGGAGAGAGAGAGAGAGAGAGAGAAAGAGGAAGTGGGAGAAGAAAACAGTGTGACTCAAACACCACTAAAACCCAGCTCTCAACACGAGAGACTCCAACTCTCCTAGAGAGAGAAAATTTCTGGCTCAGTGGGGCAATTCTTGGATAAGAGGAAATTGCACTTTAACCCCTAGAGTTCATCATTTTCACATATCATCCCTAAATAAGATAAGAGAGTGTTTGCAAACTCTAAAAATAAGTACTTAATGATTCTGAGTGTTTGGAAAACCGACTTCTGCTTAATTTAAGCAGAAATAAGCCAGAATTCACAAGCAGGACATGCTTTTCGATTCAGCTTCTGTTTATAAGATTTTTTAAATTTATTTAAAATTCTATTTTGATAACAATATCCTCATTAAAATATTAATATTGCTAATTAAATTTTTTACATAGAAATACAACTATAATGTTTATATGTTCATTATTTTATTAAAATATCAATATTTCTAATCAACTCTTTTACATAGAAATACAACTCTAATGCTTATATGTTCATTATTTTTTTTTCCAACTCGTTGAATCTTTTTCTTTTCTCCTCTAATCAAAATTTTGTAATCTTAGAAAATTTCATACCTAAAAAGATTTACAATTACCAAGAAAATCTTCTCTTTTCTTAAGTTTTATAAATTTGCAAAAAAAAGTATATATAAAATAATTTCATGTATAATTAATTATATATAATCTTATACAAAATTATAATAATTTATTATAAGTTACATATTAATATAATACCTAATAATATTCTAATACTCTAAAATATTTTAGGGTAAATTAGTAACTTCATAAAAATTAAAAGTGATTATGAACTTTTCTCTGCAAATAATCAATTGATTATTTTTCTGCTAATCACTTTTTTTTTTCAAACTTTTACTATTGTAATTTTTTATCGCTTTTACTTCTGCTTCTTACTTCTAATTATGGAGTAGAGTTTGCAAACATCCCAGTTGGGAGTGGCGATTTCCGAGAGTCAAGGTTGAATGGGATTGTTGGTGGTGGTGAATATTTTTAAGGATATTGATACGATGCAACATTTGTTGGGACTTATTATTGAAAACTATAGTTCATTCTTAAGAAAATTTTGAATTTGTGTGGTCAAGTGCTCAGGAACCAACTAGGCGACGCTTATTATTTTTGACATCCGAGTCAAAGAGCTCGTGAAAGAGAAAAAAAGTATTAACAGTTAGTATAGTTTATACTCGTCGCTATAAAAAAAATATTATAAGATTTAAGTATGTCTCAATGCAAGAAGATTTCTATTAGTCATCTGAAAACTTTAATTTAAATAAATGGGTGAATATATTTAGTATTTAATTCGCTTAAAATATCTTCTTTTTTTTTTTTGTTCGTTTAAAAAAAAGGATCAATGCAGTTTCCAACTACCCCTAATTCGCTTAAACTATCAATGAACTAATGCCTTCAAAAAAATAATTTAATTCAAGAACTAATATCAATGGGCTTGTCAATTTTATCGACCTTGGACAGAAGCAGGAAGGAAGCCCAACTAATATAGGCCGCAGGACTAGGCCCGGTTACGTTTAGAACATCATATAATGGGCCCAAGCACTGGCATTAAATATATACTAGTAATTTCCGCACCCTCGATGCATGTGCAAAAAAATATTTATCATTATTTGAAATTATTAAGTTAAATTATTCATCTTAATATGAATTTAATAATTATATATTAATAGGAAATAATTATAATATAAATTAAAAAATATGTGAAAAAAAGAATAGAAGAGAACAAAATAAAAATGAAGTGAGAGAAAATTATGCGAGTGAGGGTTCAAAGTGAGAGAAAAGCAAAATTAATAGATAAACTAGTAACTCTGCACACTCAAATGCGTGTGCAGATAAAAAATTAAAATTATAAATAAATAAAAATTAAGATTTAGTATTTTATATGTTTGAAATCAATTAATCTTGTACTTTGATATATTTTTTTAAAATAATTAAAACTAAACTAAAAAGAAATTTAGAGTCCAAGAAAATAATTTGAGAACGATTGGTGTTGTATGTGGAGTGGTTTCTTTTCTAAAATTCAAAAAAAAAAAAGAAATGGAGAGTCCATGATTTACGTGGGGTGTGATTTCCTTTCTAAAATAAAAATAAAAATGGAGAGTTCAAGAGACCAAAGTTGGTCCTCTCTCACTTAATAATGTAGTAAGTATAGATAATTTACTAAGATATATTATGTATGTGATGAAAAAAATTAATTAATTAAATAAAAAAATTAGAGAACAAGTTCAAAAGATCACTTTTGCCTCTCTCACTTAATAAATAGTATAGATTTGTAGTATTGCTATATTTTTTATAATGCCTGTTAGCGTTATAGTTTCAATTGCACATAGCAATATAGCTTTTTTTTAATTTATTTATGGTTCACAATTTTCAGAAATCTTGCCCACATAGCTTAAGGAGTTAAGGTATCAGTTGCCATTTGCCAGCAATGTGACTGCACGTATCGATAATCACAACGTGATACCTTTGGAATGCTCCAACAATTTGATTGTTATGTGTTGCATTGGTGTCACTGTAAGCACGTTGTGGCATGTGGGTAACAAGTAACAACCTAATTAATCAATAAATTTATGACATTGTCGTCTTGGCTATACACCTAATACTAGTGTATACCCCGTGTCATGCTCGGTTTTAATATATAATATTAAGTATATTATTTTAAACTATAAAAATTTAAAATAAATTAAAAAATAATGTATACGTACATATTTAATTTTAGAAAAATATATCAGTTAGTTTCAAATCAAATTAATACTGTACTTAGTTTTAAACTATATTAATTTAAGTTTTTTTATTTTAGTTCTTTATTATTTTTATTGAGTTGAGACTTTATAAAAAAATAATTCCATAAAAAATATACAATAATAAAAAATTTTGAAATAATAATAATAATAATAATATGCATATATAGAATTCTTAATCATCAATTTATATAAAGATATCACGGGATGGACTCATCATAATATCATATATTAATTAAATAAGTAAAAAATATACAGAAAAGAAAAAAATAAATCATGTATGTGAATGTCAATAAATCCTCACATTATATTTAGACTTTAGTCCTACAGACAATATATTAATACCTACATATATTATTAATTTTACAAAAGTATTATTTTATTCACAAATATAAATAACTAATAAAAAGATATTTATAGTCATTATTTAATAGTATATCAAATAAAAAATAAAAATATTATCAATTAAATTAACAAATTACTTTTTAATAAATTAAATATGAAAAATAAGTAAAATGAGAGAAAATTAAAATAAGAAAAAAAATCTTTACAAAGGAAAACGAAATTTTGAAAATGATGAAAATTATAAATGATTTCAACTAACAAAAAGATAAACAATGAAATAATGTCAATGAAAATGAAAAACAGAAAGTTATATTACAAAGGAACATGAAAATTTAAAAATATTAAAAATAATAAATGATCTCAATTTTAATAAGCAATGCATAAGTTTAAGAAATTACACTAAGAAACAAATAAGGTAATAAATTAAAAAGTATAAAGTATATTGAAACTTTAAAAAATCTAATTTATAATTCTCAATAGTCATCAAAACCCAAATGATTCCAACCCACAAGAACTAAATCAAGTCCCAAAGGATCTTAAAAAATTTAATTTATAATTCTCAATAGTCATCAAAACCATTACTTCATTCATCTTCTCTCTTCAGAGGAGGACCCACATAACAACAATATTTCATGTATAAATTGTATCGCTCCCAACCAATAGATTCATTCTCGTCGATGGTGAAGTAGTCCAACATAGGATGCGTAACTATCTCGGTGGATATCCGCCTGTTCAAATCGAGTCAAGTTGGTGGACGCGTAACTATGCTCCTAACTGACACAATAAATTAATTACATCAAATAATCATAAACGATTATAACATAAACAATAAGAAAAACGAATTGATAAAGTTGAAATAATAAATATAGACATCAAATAATTAATCTCTAACGTTAAATAACCATAACAATCAACTATGAAAAAAGAAATCAAAATACAATAAGTTAACAACAAAATGAAAGAACATACGTAAGAAAAAAAATTGTGGAGAGAGAGAAAGTAATAAAATGAGTAGTATAAAAAATGAATGAAAAGGAAGAAGAATAGTCTCATTTTATAATATAGGGTAAATAAATATTGTGTAATTACGTAAAACATATTACTATGTATAAAATCAATTAGCATTAATTATGATTTTTGAATTAGAGTGACAATAAATTAGGTATTAATTGGTAGGTAATTATTTACATTTATAGATTAAATTTCATCCAAATAAACAAAGTAATAAGAATCTTCTTAATTAATTAAAAGAATTAAGTTTTCAAAGAAATAAATAGTATAGCATTTAGTTCATATTAGGTATTTTAATATATATAAATTTTAATTCATTTAATTTAATTACCACATTTTGGAATGGTCTCGCATATAAGTTTCTTCTTCTTTTTTCAAATAATTTAGGCAAGATTAAGGGATTAATTATATTAAAACTAATAGTTGACGATTAGGATAAATAAATATCAATTTACAACTCATAAAATAATGAATAATAAAATCATGTCAAATAAGGAAAATTTGTTTTGGATCTACAAATAATAATTCCTTTAGATATTAAATAGATAGTACTAAAGTATAGTATAAATATCAATCAATGGAAATCTTATTATAATTAAAATATTGAATGAGTTGTGATCGTGTCAAAATTCGGTTGTGTGCTGGACTGCAGATTAAGACTCCGTAATCACCCAAGAATTTGTAACGTGGAAGTGCTCTGATGCTTTCTTTAGCTAAGAAGGACGAACAAACGTGAACTCGAAGGTCAAAAAGGGGAACTGGGGGTTGGACCCTTTTTGGCACTCCGACACTCAAGTCAGTGACTAGTTCTAGGGCGGGAATGCAAGAGAGTGAGAAAGTTAAGGAGTTCAGTTCGCACGGAAAAAAGCTTACCTCCATCCCTGGGAGAGATAGCTTATATAGGCAGTAATTGCGTGCGAGGACACCTCCCAATAAGTGTGGATCTTGGTCTGCTAAAGGTGGACTGAGATGGCGACCGGAACAGTGCCTTCTGATGGAAAGCGTTGTTCCTTCTCTGCAGTCACGCCGTCGGAGTGTCCTTGGGAGGCCGCATTTAATGCTCGTGGTGGTGGAGAGAATCTGCATTTAATGCTCGCGTACGGAATGCTGCGGGTCTGTTCTGACCGTCCATCTCGGTCGAGAGTGGAGTCGGATCGCGACCGCCAGTCGCGCAAGGTATGAGGTTCGGCAAATTCCCCAAGGGGCGGGTCGATGACGAGATTGACTCTGGGTCAGAATTTCGGGTTGCCCTTGTGTCCTTGTCAGCGGCCACGTGGCGCACTCTGAGTGGGCCACAAGGGGGAACCGATTTCTCCCTTATTATCTTTCCCCCCAAGTCCGTTGGTATATTTATGTTCCAGTGGACTTTGTGATTGAGGTATCGGAGGCAGCGGGGCCCCAACCCGGGGGTTTATTTTGACCTGCTGCCATCGAGCGGGGCTTCGACCGAGCGAGATGATTTCGACCGACGGGGGTCGGGAGCTGAAAACGCAAGTGGGGTGCCACGTGTGCTGCATTAGTGGTGTGGGCGGGAAACACCAAGCTTTTGGCCGCCTCTTTTAATGATTGCCTTTTGAAAACAGATCATGCTTAGCACGCCTCTTCATGGAGCATTAAATGCAGCCATTTTTGAGGTAGAACGTGCACGGATCCCTAGCGAGTAACGGTTGAGGCAAGATATCGTAGAGGGCCACGATTGAAGGAGGGATCTCCTCAGTACCTAACCGTCATCTATAAAAGGGGCACTGAGGCAAGATTTCTCTCTTTTCCCATTTACTTGACAAGACTACTGAGTATATAGAGAATTCACAGAGCACTTTGCATATTATCCCAGAAATCTCCTAAGGTACGGACTAACTTTCCCCGATCTTCTTCCTTTTCTCCCTTATTTTCCTTTTATTTCCATCCACTCATACATGGCCCGTACCAAGAGTACCCACCGTTCGGAGTTTTACGTATATGAATTCCGAGATCAGAGAGAGTTTGCAGAGAGAGCCGCGGTGTCTGGGGCTCAGGTGCCGGAGGGTGGTGGGATAGAGGCCTCAGGGAGCGGACGTGCTCAGTCGTCCGAGGACCCAACGCTTGAGGCGTACGTAGAGGAGATTGAGCAAATGTCTGCTGGGAGCGGTTCCGGATCGGAGGCTAGGCGGTTTCCACGACGAAGAGACGGGGCCACAAGAAGAAGGGGGCCCAAAAGACCACCAAATATTATCACGAATTTGCGTCGGATATGGAGGAGTCAGAGAGGGTTTCGGCGTGGAACCGCTTGACTTGATGGGGGAAGTTGAAGAGTAAGTGTGTTGTAACTATCCCGGAACCGACCCAAAGCATAGGGTCCCCTCCGTCGGGGTGTATAGCCATATCCCTGCAGGCCATAGAATATGGTTTTCGACTGTTGATTAGGTCGAGCTCTTCAATGTTCTGCAGATCAGTCCTATTCAGCTACTTTCGACCGGCCATGCTTTGGTAACGGTCTTCCGGGTCTTGATGCATTTCTTGGGCCAGGCTGAGAGTATGGAATATTTTACAGAGATATAAACCGCCTCAGTCGATGTCGTTGCTTCCCCAAACCGCAAGGGGTTTATGAAGTTTCAATCTCAGTCAGGGTGCAAGTTGTTTTACTCGCTGAAGACCTCCCACGGAAAGGATTGGAAGACCAAGTGGGTGTATGTGGAATTTCCCTAGGGGTTGGAATGGATTGGAGCACACCTCGTGGAACGATGTCGCCCAGGTGAAGTTGGAGAAAGGTCGGGTGATGTGGCCCACACATTGATGGCTGCTTTGAGGCAGATAGCTCACTTGGACAGGGACATGTTCACGAGCTCCCATTTGCTTCAAAGCCTAGGGTTGGCCCAGGGGATAGTGAGGCATGGGAAAATAAAGATCGGTGATGACACTGTGGATCTCTCTAACCCAAGCACGTTTTCACACTTTTCATGATTAAATACACTTCTCGCACGTTTATCGGTCTCTGGATCTGACCAAAACCTCACTTTTGCAGGCACACTTATGACGATCGCCAGAGATAAGGCTGCGAAGCATAAGGCCCTCCAGAGGGAGAATGAGCTGAAGAAGAAGTTCGCGCAGGAGGATCCGAGCAAGGCACTCTCGGCGGTAGAGATCGTGATCCACGAAGGACTTATGGAGGCTCACACGCTCGATCGAGTCATTAAGTTGAGCAAGGCTGCGGGGGAGTAGTGGGGGCCTGTCTTCTCTCAGTCCGCGGAACAGGATCCGACGGTTTAAGGTGCTGGGGCAGCTCGAGCGAGCCGCGAGAAAAAGGGGTTTTCGCCATTATCGCAGGGGATCCTGGGTCGAAGAACGAGCCTGTGGTGGACCCATTTCCCGAGAATGTGCCTCAGGCCAAGAGAACGGACAAAAGGAAGGCTGCGGAGCAGGAAGGGACCGCCTCAAAGAAGGCCTTCGGAGAGGAGAAAGGAAAGGAGAAGGCGGCGGAAGATCAAGGGGAGGGTCAGCCATCGACCGAGGCTGCTGGGTCTATCGGATGGCCACCCCTCCGGAGTTCCAGATGCTTCGGGAGGAGTATGACGAGCTAGTCAACCTCCCTGAATTTGCGGGCTCGAGGTACCCTTTTGATGTTCCCGAGCGGGACTCGAAGGGCCGGAAGAGGAAGATTGCGACCGACCCAGTAGACCTGGACGCATTGTCGTCATGCTACTATGCTCTGCAGACCTCGGTGGATCACGCGGAGTTAGCTAAGGAGGGATGAGTGCGTGCGTTTGAAAAAGGCGCAGGAGGAATTGCAGGCCGACCACGCGGCCACTGTAAAGAGCTTGAACGATCAGCTTCTAGCTTCGACCGCAGAGAGGTCGAGCTTGGAGGTCGAGTTAGCGAACCTCCGAGAGAAACAGGAGAAGTTGGAGATAGAGCTAGCTTCAACACGCAGTCTTCTCGATAAGAAGAAAAATGAGAAGGAGGACGCGTGCAAGAGGGCTCGCAAGGCGGGAAAGGAGGAAGGTTGGGTCGATGGGCACGACGCTAGCTGGGGTTACAGATTCGAGTGCGTATTCTGGCACATGGACAAGCTGCTGCCCTCGATCAGGGATAAGGCAGTCTGGGATTTCATCAACTCAGATGTCTTTGAGACGGTCGGAGGGACCCTGGCTGCCAACGATATAGACTTTGGGTTCTTCAAGTGCTTGACTCAAGTGTACCGACATCATCCTATCCCCCGCGAGTTGCTTTTGGACACCGGAAAAATTGGGTTGGGGGCTCCGTTCCACTCCGGAGTGTTGCCGAAAGAGTTCAACGATCGGCTAAAACCTCTTGAAGAAGCAATGGACAGAGACAAGCTAGCGGTCGCATTTTCGGCTGAGGCCGCGGGGGAGGAAGAAGAAGAAGAGACCGACTGGTCGAAGGTCCCCTTTGGCTGGGCCACCACTTGGGCCAATATGAAGGCCGATGGGAGGCAGGTAAGCATGGAGGATCTTGAGCTTCCTACGTGGTAAAGCTGGGAAGAAGCGCAGAAGCAGCTGCGGGAAGGTCTCAAAGGCGAGAGCAGCGGGAACATCAACAAGTGTCGAGGTGATGGCCGCTTCATGGATGCCCTTACTCAAAGTCCCTGTCGGCTCTGATTCTGAGAACGAAGCCCGAGTGGTGGGTTAGAGCTCCACAATGCCTATCCTGGTAGAGGACCCCCAGCCCTTGAATGTCCGAGCCCCCACGCCTGACGAAACCGAAGTGTCGACACCTTGATTATCTTTCAGCTTTTCTAGTTTCTCAAGTTTTTGATATTTTGCTTTAGTTGGAGGGGTTAGACCCTCATGAATTTGTAATTTCGGGCTTGACCCATTTGTTTTTAATGGAAAGTTTATTTCAAATTTTTATATAACTTTTGGCTCGACGTTGACCCAGACGCTGGGTCATTTTCGATCGTTTATGTGTTTAAACTTTTAAATGGCAAGCGTAATGACACTTAGATCACTTAATGAGTTTCTGTGAGATAATTAATAAGGCTCATAGTTAATAAGCGTGATGACACTTAGAACATTAGGAACAGGTTCAGATTGACTGAATTAGTAGGTGAGCCCGGATTGACCTAAAAAAGGCTTAACCTTAATTAAGAGAAGAGGGGTCCCAGGTTGACTGGGAACCTATTCCATTACTGAAACGACTTACAAGCATGAGGATTTACAAAAGGGGAATGCAACTTAAACATAAAACTTTTTCAGATTGTACGCATTCCAAGATCTGGGGATGGGATTGCCTTCCATATCCTCTAAGTGGTAGGCCTTGTTGCAGCCTATCTCGGACACGCGGTAAGGACCTTCCCAGTTGGGTTGTAGTTTACCCACGTGCTTGGTTACTTCAACCTTTCTAAGTACCAGGTCGCCTATTTGGAAAGCTCTGGGTCGGACCCCTTTGTTGTAGCTTCTGGAGACCGCGGCCTTGTATTGTTGATGGCGTTGATACCCTTTCTGTCGGAGTTCTTCGACCATGTCCAGCTTGTGAGCACGGTTTTCAGCATTCCTCGCCAGTTGGTAGTTGGCGACTCGGGCAGTTTGATGTAACAACTCCGCGGGGATCATTGTTTCTGATCCGTATACCAAGGAGAATGGGGTTAGTCCCGTGGCAGTTCTTGGGGTGGTCCAGTAAGCCCAGAGTACACCATCAAGTTCTTCTACCCAGGCACCCTTCTTGGCTTCTAGACATTTCTGCAGATTTTGGACAATTATGCAGTTGGCCGGTCACTTCGACTTGGCCGTTTGCCTGTGAATGACCCACGAAGGCGAATCTCTGGATGATACCCATGTCTGTATAGTATGACCTGGTCCTTGAGCTTTGGAATTGGGTTCCATTGTCACAGATAAGGACTCTTGGCATGCCAAATCTGCAAATGATATTGCGCCACAAGAAATCTTGGATGACCTTGTCCATTATCTTAGCCGCGGGTTGAGCCTCAACCCACTTGGAGAAGTACTCCACTGCTACGATTAGGAATCGTCTCTGTCCTTTGGCGAGGGGGAGAGGGCCAACTATGTCAATGCCCCATTGGTCGAATGGCCAACAGATGTCGACTGGGATCATCTTCGTGGGGTGTTGGTGCGCGATGTTGGCGTGCATCTGGCAGTTGCCGCACTTACGAGCGTATTCCTTGGCATCTTCATTGAGTGTGGGCCAGTAGAAGTCGCTTCTTGACACTTTCTTTGCCAGGGATCGACCGCCCGAGTGGTTACTGCACTGTCCGTTGTGGATTTCCTCCAGCACATCCACGGCTTGAGAGGGGCGAAGGCATTTTTTCGTTGGTCCCGTGAAGGCCCTTTTGTATAGCCTGCCCTCTGAATCCAGAGAATAGCTTGCTGCTTTGTAGCGTAGACGTCTCGCTGCATTCTTATCTGCGGGTAAGGTACCATCCCAGAGGTATAAGATGTACTCGTCTAACCAGCATGGCTCTACTGGGTCGATGGAGCATATTGCTTCCGCTTCTCCGTCGATCACGAAGCCCTTACTTGAAAGGTACGTGATGTTTTGATAAGGCGTCGGCACGTGTGTTTTCTTCTCTGGGGATTTATTCTAGCTTAAACTCCTTGAATTCAGATGCTAATGACTTGACTTTGGCTAGGTACTTGATCATGGAATCCTCTCGCGCTTCGTGACTACCAGCGGACAACTCGGCACAGTGCCGTCCCGTGGCATCACTGGTACAAAATCCCTATTACTAAAGGAAATTTCTTGCTCCAGCCATTCCTTGCCTGACTCCATGTGCATAACCTCCCTAGGGCCATAGAGCTCCCGGCCGGCCTCCCTCCTTGATTGCTTGCGGGGTGTTTTGGAGTCTCCGCCAGCTGGACCGCCTGCTATCATGAAGATTTCGTTGGTGGGTAGGTTGTGCGGATCCTCATTAGCCGTCTTCTTGAGCGGCTGTTTGCGCCCTCTTCTGGCGGGTGGGGAGTCTCCTTGATCGAATGCTTGCTGGGCACGGTCGTCCAATTTTCTAACGAACTCTATAAGGTGGCCCCCTTGGATCAGCCTTTCAATCTCCTTACGTAGAGCGATGCATTCAGAGGTCCAGTGCCTATACTGCATGTGGTATGCGCACCTCTTGCCGGACTCTTTTGCCTTCTTTGTTTTCTTTAGCTGCTTAGATTTTTTTTAGCAGGCCGCGATCCATGACTTCATAGATCTCCTCAATTGGGTAGGCGAAGGCAGTGTATGGCTTCTTCGTCCCGCTGCCTGAGGGTGACTCCCTCTTCAATCGCTGCTCCATCCTATTGGAGATCCTGGAAAGGTACGGCCGAGGTGGGTTGGAGCGAAGCTGGCGGTGGTGAGTTTGCTCGTTTCCCCTCTTCTCGCTTCTTCGCGCCTGGGCTTAGTTGCTGGCCTTGACTTCTTCCACCCGTATGTACTTGCGTGCGATAACCATGACCTCCTCCATGTTTTGTGGCTCCTTGAGGATCATGTCGTCCGCACACTTGGGGTGTCAAATTGCGGCGTGGAGGGTTTGGGTGAGCACATCGATATCTGGATGCTCAACCTTGACCAGTGCTTCGTTGAAGCGGGAGAAGAAGTGTCTCAGGCTCTCTCCGTCCTCTTGGACAATAATGTAAAGGTAAGTGGAGGGGAGCTTGACTTTGGACATGGAGGAGAAGTGGGCTTTGAACTTTCGGAAGAGGTTGTCGTAGTCCCGAATGTTGTGTGGGACGAGCCTCTCAAACCAGTCTTGGGCGGGGCCCTCAAGCGTGGTCTCGAAAATCTTTGCCCATATCAACTTAGAATGGCCGTACAGGCTGACTTGCGCTTCAAACTTGGAACAATGCTTGATTGGGTCCGAATTCCCACTGTAGATGGGGAGATTCGTGGGGACCCTGTCCTCAAGTATGGCATCAATTATTGCCTGGAAGAGGGCGGTGGCGATCTTCTTGGTCGTGAGGAATGTGTGAAGACATTTCCTCTTGATGATCAACGTAATCCTCGGCTTGCAGTTACAGTTGACGTGGCTGGGGTCTGGGGGGCAGCTGATTTCTTAGGTCGGCTGGATCGACCCAGTGCCCCCTATTTGCTCTCTGATA
>JBBMKE010094205.1:0-16994 GCA_037834125.1 Lippia alba | reverse complement strand
TTAATTGGGGGTAAATCGTATGAGAGATTAGCTGCGAGGGTAAGGCTGGCGAGAGCCTCGAGCCTTGAATACACGATTGTTCCAATACCCCAGCCTCTGGGTCATGATGGGTGCTTCCCGCGATCATGCCATGTGGACTGTGGGGATACGAGCGTATCTTGGATCCATCAGATATGCTTACAAAATATTTAACATAATTTATACTGTATTATATATTATCTATAAGACTATAACATGTATGATCTTTACTAAATTTTGTATCATAATATATTATTTTACCATGTTAGACCATATAATATTACTACTACAAAAATATATTCATAAAAAATGGCTCAAATATTTAATATAACATAAGTATATGTCTTAATAAACTATTAGTTAATAATTTATATTGTGTAATTACTCGTTAACCTTTGTTAATTTGCCCTATGAATTAACTTACAGCTAGTTTTCTATACATTTATTCAAGTCTGATGGAATTGTTCTTGTTATACGAAATTTTTAAGGAGAAACGGGATTTCATCTCCCAAACTGATCTTGCCTTCATTTACAATGTTTTGTGATCTCTGATGAGTGACTTTGTTTTATGATTTTGTTGGGGTTTTAGGAGTTTGACCTTAGGCCAATGGGCTTGTAACAGATACTATCAACTACTTCTAAGTCATGACTAATTAAATCTTATGGTTAATAAATTTAAGGTTAATTACACCTAGCCCCAAATTAAATAAGGTAATTATAATTCATCACCATTTTAGATTAAATTAAAGACACCACCGTTCAAAAAATAAGTTATTACACTTAACTCCATCTTTATTTGAAAATTGCTAACTTCAGCAAAAATTTGATTGAAAACTCCAAAATACCCTTCGCTAACTTTGGTCAATTTTTTTATTTCAATATTGCTCTTGGGGTTAACTGCAATTAACTATATTAATATGGAGGTTAAGTGTAATACTAAAGTTTTTCGACTATTGTTATTTTGAAATAAAATTCGTCATTGTAATAAGACCAAGAAAAATAATCCTACTATATATTGTGTCGTGGTCAATGTATTACAACAAATTTGCAATACTAATTAACTAATATAAGTTGCCTATTATTACCTTATTAAAACACGGTGGTTTGAAATTCATTACTTCAGACAAAGTTTAATAATCATTCAAATTGTGCAAAATTCACACGTTAGTGGGCATTAGGTATGAAAAATGTACATAACGTATACGTCTGAACGAATTGCTTTCAAAGTGGGTATATTTATTTATTTGTTGCCAATTCATACTTGTTTGTGCAGTCTTCATAGCCGTTGCAGTTGAACAAAAGTGGTGTTGAAATTCATAACAACATACAGCAATATTTTTTTTTTCTTTTTCAGTCTCTTTGTTGATCAAGAAGATCAGCTATGGCTTACTATGCTGCTCTTGTTTCACTTGTGGAATTACTCAAGGAGATGAGCCTTTCTGAACATCAATATCCAAATTCTCCTTTCGAAAAACAACAAATTACGTCTCTTTATGAAATGTTGAGCCATTTGCAAGAATTACTGGAAGATTATTCACTAAATGATAAAGAAGCTGCCGGTTTTCTGGAAAGAATCAGGGATGGAGCTTGTGGAGCTCAAGATTTTATTGAGTGTCATATTCCAGATGAAGCTTGTCACGCACGAGATATTATTGAGTCTTATGATCTAAATGAAACTTATCCGGAATATGTTCCTAATAGTGATTCAAGATATATTTTTCCAGTTGCAGTTGAAGAAGTAAAATCGATCACTGAATTACAGATCGCTGAAAAAATTCATCGATCCAATTGCTTGGAGGAAATTATTGATATAGCCCTTTTGTACTTTGTCTCAGCTTGCCACAAGTTAGAGTATGTGAACAAAGAAGCTGTTTACACATTGAGAGGGGGATATGAAGACTTGGGGGATTTGACGAGGCAACTTGGATCCGTAATGTACAGCGGATATAAAACCTTAGCGCAGTTGATTAAATCAGTTCGTTCTATTACAAAGGGAAAGAGATGTCTGGACGAGTTGAAGTTAGAGGAAGAACTTTATCCCATTGCCATAAACGGATATCAAGACTTGGTGAAGTTGAAGAAAGAACTTGATGCCATTATGGAAAAGGAATATCACGACGTGCACAGGGCGAAGAGAGCAGTTGATTCCATTTTGAATAGGGGAAATCAAGACTTGGGGAGGGTGAAGGAAGCCGTTGATTTCATTGTGGGAAAGGGATGTAAATATTTCATGCAAAAGGTGAACAAAGAGGTCGATTCCATTGTGGGAAGGGGATATCAAGACTTGGAGAGGGTGAAGGAGGAAATGTGTTCCATTGTGGGAAGGGGATATCACGATTGGAAGAGGGTGAAGAGAGAAGTTGATTCCCTTGTGATAAAGGGATATCAAGACTTGTTGAAGTTGAAGGATGAACTTGACAACATTAGAATAGTGGGAAATGAACATGATGAGTTGGAGCACGTGAATGATGAATTTTATTTTACAGTGAGGAGGGGATATAAAGACTTGAAAATGGTGAAGAAAGAAGTTGATTTCGTGGTGGAAAAGGGATATAAAGATATATTGGAAAAGGTGAAGGAAGAAGTTGATTCCATTGTGAAGGATCTTAAGAGGGTCAAAGGAAAAAGCCGTACAACTCATCAAGATGAATTGCAGGTGGGTGCTGGAGGAGTATCAACACAAGGACCGAGTGATGGAACTACCATGGTGGGATTTGAGCAGCACCAAACAACGTTAAAAGCCCAGCTTTATGGAGATTCATCCGATCTTGAGGTCATTTCCATAGTCGGCATGGGGGGCGTCGGTAAGACTACTTTAGCTAGAAATATTTTTGATGATGAACGTATCAATAAGCACTTTGATTTTCGTGTTTGGGTCACAGTATCCCAAAATTATCATTTGCCAAACGTTCTTGGAGCTATTGTAAATTCACTGGAAAAAAACAAAGAGGATTTAGGTAAAGTTGAGGAGGATGTATTGAAAGGACGTATATACAAACATTTGTTTGGATGGAGGTATCTCATTATAATGGATGATGTGTGGGATATACAAATTTGGGATGACGTAAAGTGGATATTTCCAAATGTCGCAAAGGGAAGTCGAATACTAGTGACCACTAGGCAATCAGATGTGGCCTCTTTTGCTAGTGAACCAGAGTTTAAGAATATAATTTCAACCTTAAAACACCATGAAAGCTGGAGTCTATTCTGTGAGAAGGTGCACTGCCCTCCTAAATTGGAGGGTATTGGAAGGTTGATAGTGAAACATTGTGGAGGACTTCCACTCGCAATTGTTGTGGTTGCAGGACTCCTCTCCAAGACCAGTAAGACACGGGATCATTGGGAAGATATTGCAAGACGATTAAGTTCAACTGCTGCAGAAAATGATGAACGTTTCTCGAAGATACTATCTTTGAGTTATGATTGCTTGCCTCATTATTTAAAACCGTGTTTTCTGTATTTGGGGGGATTTCCAGAAGATTATGAAATTTCCATATCCAGGCTCGTCAAATTATGGGTTGCAGAGGGGTTTCTGAAACCAATTGCGTCAAAATGCTTAGAGGAAGTGGCTGAGGAGTACTTGGAGGAACTTGTCAAAAGAAACCTTGTTTTGATTGCTAAACGACGGGCAAATGGTAAATTCAAATCTTGCATCCTGCATGATCTTTTGAGAGACTTGTGCTTAGAAAGAGCTCTTCACGAACATTTCTTTCTTTTATCACATAAACATATTGCCACAGATCATGCAGACCGTTTCTTTATCCACCCACGTTGCTCACTTCATATAGATATGCGGAAAAACAATGTTCGTTCTATTGTTTCCTGTGACGCTTTTTACTGTAAGTTTATATCATATCCATCCAACTTTAAATCTCTGCGTCTGAGAGTATTTGATGGACCACTCGTAGATGATACCTTCCTTGCTGGTGGAGTTTGTGAATTATTAAATTTAAGGTTCCTTGGACTCACATATCCCAGCATCATCCCTCCAATACTCCAACTCCAACATCTACAAACTTTAATTGTTGATTCAGTGCATGAATTCTCATTACCGGCTGAAATTTGGAAAATGACACGACTGAGACATGTCCTGGGTTATAACGTAAAGTTGCCTCACATATACTATGGTGAGAGGAAAATGTCTGTGCAAACACTGTCTAGAATCTTAGATTTCAAATTCACCTCTCAAATAGCTGAGATGATCCCAAGCATTAAGAAGCTGAAACTTAAGTACGCCCAGAAGTACAAGCGTTGCAAAAATGCTTGGACAAGTTTCGGCCTCACAAATCTCGTCGATCTGCACAAACTCGAGACACTTGCCATTGAAATTGATATTGATGAATATGTTGCAATACCCTTTCCCGAGGGTTTTGCCTTTCCATCAAACCTGAGAGAGTTGACTCTAAAGGGTTGTCGACTTCCTTGGGAAAACATGATGACTGTGGGTGCATTACCCCATCTGCATTTACTCAAACTACGTTGGAATTCCTTTTTAGGAGAAGAGTGGGAGTCCAAAGAAGGTGAATTCCCCAAGCTGAAGTTCCTGTTAATGGAAGATTTATATAGTCTCCATAACTGGCGAACCGAAACTAGCCACTTCCCTTGCCTTGAGCACCTTGTAATCAATCGCTGCATTTTCTTAGACGAGATCCCTTCTGAAATTGGAGAGTTTCCAAATCTCAAATTGATTGAGTTGAAGTCAACCAATTCACGAGTGGAAGCATCAGCACTGGAAATTCATGAAGAACAATTGAGCGTAGGCAATGAGACACTCCAAGTTCGTATCAATTAACGCATTCATAATTCAGGTGATTGCACTTAATTCTCTTGCCTTTTACTTTTTAATAAATTCTCTTGCTTAATTTTTACTTGTTTGTAAAAGCAACCTATCCATGGGATGGATTTGAACGCAATGTTAACCTCTGCTGTTCTTGTGAAATTAATAGTGCACCTACTCTTTTATTTAACCGATGATGTGTACAACTTCATTTGCTGTAATTATTAATAATAATAATAATAATAATAATAATAATAATAATAATAATAATAATAATAATAATAATAATAATAATAATAATAAAGAATTCTTATGATGCAGACTCTCGAATATTTCAGTACCATAAACTGTTGGCGCCTTTGCGTGCAGTTATCGGTGGGATTATTTCTGTTGTTTATTGTTCCAATTTCCAAAGACTTATTTGTTTGAATTACTTGTTTGTGTTGGTGATTTAAATTAACAATGTTTTGGATATTTATATAACTTGTTTTTATGTTTGAACATGTTCAATTAAACAATATTTACTGTTCTATTCCACATTGTTCCCTCTTGGTCCCGGCTTCTCTTGTTTCAAGGTTGTTTTCATCTCCTGTTTCTGACTTTGAATCTCCTATTTCAAGCTTGTGTTTCTATCTCCTGTTTCACTCACATACACGCGCTAATTGTATCAATAGACGGTCCAGAGTAGGAGAGAGAAATAATTGTAATATGAAAATGATAAAATATCTCTCTTTTAATCTTGATTGTTTATTAATACACTCGGCGCCATGTATACTCTTACGAAAACGAGGTTTAGACTCAATGTCGGACTACACTCAACTGGTAGTTTTTGTAACTGTTCTCGCATCAGTCCCTTCATGATGTAGTTTTTGAGTTATTAAATTTAAGGATGCTTGTACTCGTATACCCCAAAATCAAGATTCCTTCATCAATATCGCAACTTTAATTGCTGGTTCAAAGTTATCCAAACTCTCATTACCGGCTGAAATTTGGGAAATGTCACCACTGAGACATGTCATTGTTGACAACTTAAAGTTGCCCCCTGTTCTGAATTTCTGATGGTTGACAACTTAAGTCTGATGGGCTGTCTTCCCTGCTAACACCGTCTACACTCTTGGATTTCACATTCACTTCTCGTGTAGTTGAAATGATCCCATGCATTAAGAAACTGAAACTTCAGCACAAGCGTTGTAGTGATATTTGGGGAAAGTTTGGCCTAAAAAAACTCATCCATCTGCACCAACTCGAGACACTTGCCATTGAAATGATAAGTATTCCATATGTTGCAATACCCTTTCCTAAGGGCTTTGCCTTTCCATCAAATCTGAGAAAGTTGACTCTAAAGGGTTGTAGACTTCCTCGGAGCAACATGACGGTCGTGGGAACTTTATCCCATTTACAAGTACTCATATACAACTGCTTTCCTTTGTAGGGAAAACGTGGGAGTCCAAAGAAGGTGAATTCCTGGAAATGCTTGGTTATCTGGAATGGAGAACTGGCAAACCTCTGCTTTTCTTGTAAAATATGTGGTTATTACCTCTTTAGATAGATAGTGCATCTGCCCTTCTATTTAACTGATGATGATGATTGGTACTGTGTTTATATGCTTACATAAAGTTTGCAACTTCATCTACTGTGATGAAGAAGTAGCATGAAAAAGAATTCTTATGATGCAGGTTCTCAAATAAGAAATAACAGGTTTGTTGTAGATCATGTTTTCTATCTGAAAATTTTAGTCTGGATGAGAGCTCGGCAGATGTTTGAATAAGCAATTTGTGTGCAGTTATCGTGGGGATGATTTACAGGTTAAACTAATTGGCTGTTTGTTTGAATTGTTCTAAGAGTACTTATTTGTGAGAACAACTTTTTTTTTTTAATTACTTGTTTGTGTTGGTGATTTAAACTACAAACTACAATGTTTTGGATATTTATACGGTTGGGTGGCTTGCTTTTAGTTTTATGTTTGAACGGTTGATAAGTTGTGTATTTGCCAGATTATTGAACTTAAATTGTGATATTAAGTCTCGTGATTTAGTCTAAATATGGATGATTAATTGGTTTAATATTTTCTTGTAGGAAATTATATTTTGCAAGAATTGAGGACTAATTGGAGAAAATAGAAATTGGAGAACTCATGTACTTGGGAATTTTTGGTTTGTTGGCCCATCAAAGTCTACACACGCAGCACTTGGGGAGGCCATCTTTAATTAAGAGTTGCAAGCCCACCAAGTCTAATTACTTTAGATTTCCAAAATGAGTTGCAGGCCCTCATCTTGCACCTAGAGAGTTGTATGGGGGGTTACAAACGTTGAAGAAAGAAGGTGGGTTAGTGGTTTTCGTTGCGTTATTATTCTGGAGAACATGGTGGAGAAGTGGGGCAAGAATTCAACACCCCTATTGCACTACTTATACGAGAGAGAACCGAGAGCATTGGGAACGATACGCTTCGAGACGCGAAGAAAAGATGCAGCAACATGTGAGTTTTATTTCTTCTTTTTCTTTATTTTAGATTATGGTTTCAAACCTTGTTTTGTTCCGTTTGATTATGATTTGCTAGTTTTATTTTAGTTGGTATTTTCCAAGTATGCATTAGATTTTGTGAGACTACTACTTTTCGTTGATTAATTCATGTAATCCGTTTTATTTCCGATTTTCATGTCATTGATTGTTGCTTCGATTCTTTGATTTAGGGCCCAAGTCTTAGAATTATCAATACACATATAACTAGTTAATCTATTTGGTGGAGTTAACTGGATAATTAACGAAGTAGCGATCAACACTAGGACATTAAGTTTGTCTGAATTTGTGTTGACTGTTGAGGAATAAATTCGGTCTAATTAGACGAAGTATGAGTTCGTACTAAGTCAATTAGGGTTAGTGTTTCTTTAGCTCGTAAAACAACTAGTTAATTGAATTTTAGAAGGAGTTTACAAAAAGATTAGCAACTAGTTAGGGAATAGTCTTTAGAAGTTTCTTTAGATTATTCTAAAAATACGAAGAAACGAGGGAGCCGGAGAGTACTTGGTAAATATAGCTAGCCTAACGTGGAATTAATCACCCAGTCAATGATCATAGTCTGATGCATGCATAGGGAAATCCCGGCTATTTGTTATCCACTGAATTAATCTAAGGGTCAATTGAGTTTAGTTGTTAATCGTTTGTTTATTTAGTTAATTTCATTATTAGTTTAATCAAATATCTCAAAACCCCCATTTTTTTAATTATTCGTTTCGTTTCATTTGCATAAGAAAGTTTACTAACTCATCCAATCCTCATGGATAGATACCCGTCGCCCCAATTTTACAATTTAATCGTGTGCAATACTTGGGATTTAATCTTGGTGGTCTTGACACCCATCAACGGTTCCAAAATGCACCTTTTAAACGCTGAATTCATTATTTCATTCTACCTCGCTACCTCTGTGTCTGTGTTGTCCGGCAACGAGAAAATATGAAAATGAGATCAGCACATAAGTAAAAACTAAAAATGTTCAAAGTGGCTTAGGATCAATTTCAGGTTGTATACACGATGGATTTGGAGACTGCTCTCATGTCAAATGGGATGCGGCCACAGTCCCAATGCCGGTGATTCAGCTAATGTGCTCATGTTTGCTTTATTATTATTATTTTTTCTTTCTTTTTTTTTCGTAGAACTTGATTCAGAACAAAAAAACTGCAATTGCTGAACTATGCGCTTCCTCTTAGCCTCTAAAGGTTGACTCCAGAAGGTTGCCTATTTCCGACATAGGCGTTCGTTGCCCGATCTTTACTACTTGGATCTGTGCAGGCTCTGATCTGCCCAAGGATGATATGATGCTGTTGGGCTCTTAAGAGGATCCTTAAGGCTTCAAATCTTCGAATTAATAACACATTTTTAATTACTGAAAAATTAAAACCAACAGTTATATAAGATCAAGAATACATCAAAAACAAATTCCAAAATTTTATAGTTGTTAGATATTAAGGGCACTTAATTTAATCCGAGGCAAACAATAATGATCGGGTAAAAGATCATCAATTATACCACATTAGTGGAAAATAATATCAAAGGAAAATCAGATATAAATTGAAAAGGAAGTAAATATCCGTGGGAGAGGGATATAAATATTTCTCGGAAGGAAGCCGTTGATTCCATTGTGGGAGAGGTATATGAATCTCTCTTGGAGAAGGTGAATGAAGTAGTCGATTCCATTTCGGGGTATAAATATATAGTCAAATAGATAGATAGATAGATAGATAGATAGATAGATAGATAGATAGATAGATATGCATAGTTTTGAATGAATCAATCAAATACAAAAGATGAACACAATCACCATTGTTACAAGTATACCTATATACATCACTATTCTTGTCATTGTTACTGTAGGAATATTCTCATTTATTCCTCTGGACAATTAATCATCCTTGACATCATTCTTCCACAGCAGACAGCAAAAGGTTCATGTAGTATGGCAATCCCTTTAGAGGTTTATTAGTGTAATTTTTCCAGAACATCCAGGGAGGTAAGTGTAATTAAGGTAAACATCCAGGGCATCTTTCTGTAATTTCATGGGAATATTTGTAGTGTAGCTATTTAACCACCCAGGGGTAATCATGCTAATATATGACATCAGACTGCAATATTTTCACTCTCTCAGTTCGAGGAAGAAGATGAAGAATTACTCCACAAACAACAAATTGCCTCTCCTAATGAAAGCTATTCGTATTGGGTTGTAATGTCGCCAAATTGGGTATTATTGCGTGTAAATAAGACTGTAAACGAATATTCGATAATCCGATGATCGTTTGAAAAGGATATCTCCGTGTCCAATTATAAATATTCGAATTACAAATGAATAAAAATATGGTAATAAGACATCCGATTTGTTTACATACTCGTGTGATATATCTATTATTTCATTTATTCATAATCCATATCTGATAAATGTTATATTATATTAATTATATTGAAATATACAAACACATATATGTGCATGTATAATAGTTTTATTAGGTGTTAAGTAAATTTTTTAGTATATTAATTAAGGGAAAACTTAAATTTTAGTAATGACCATATTTACAATTCAACATTTATATGGAGATAATATAAGTAAGGTACATTATCTAATTGATAAAATTATTATATTTCAAATCAATTATATGATAAAATTTATGATTCCATCATATTTATACATTCCCTAAAAAATGAAAATAATATATGTAGATATAGTTATTGTTTTCCTCTTTTTTTTTAAATATATACATCTAAAGTCATATAATTATTAAATAATTTATACTATAAATAAATAGTTGAAAATCCTATTAAAAACTCAAATTTATATAGTTAACTAATTTATGTTAAAAATGAATAATTAAAATTCGATAATTCGTTCGAATCCGCATTATACCTGTATAAAAAGGATATTATTTGAATCCATTCAAATCATAAACGGATAAAGACATGATAATCATATATTTGATCGGTTTAACATCCATTTACGCCCGTAAATTTACACTTCATTTCTGGTTTGGGCCACTATGGTTTTGTTCTCGACTTCTATAAACTTAACTTTTTCTTGTTTATTTTTAAACACATAATTCTTATGATCAGATGAATTAATTCGAAGATAGGGTCATAATCGATATACTGAAAAACATAAAATTGAATCAGATTAGTTAGATTCCCTCATTGAAAAGTCGGAATTTGTTGAAAATCCTTGGACCAATTCCTTAGGACCCCTTCAAAGTTGTACCTAATTCTATCATCACGTCATGTGCATGCATTCCAAATTTCTAATCTTTTCCAAACATTAGAATTGCGCTATATACATCACGGACAAGACGTAGCAACTGGTGTAATAAACCATGAAGGCTCTAATCCATTTTCTCTTCACATTTATCTTGTTTTCATATTTTCAGTCTTTGCCATGCTTCTCTAATTTCACTTCATTTTTGTTTGGGGACTCATTGGTTGATGCAGGAAACAATAATTATCTGTTCACCTTATCAAAGGCAGATGCTCCTCCTTACGGAATCGATTTCACCCCTTCCGGTGGCCAGCCTACCGGCAGATTTACAAATGGCCGCACCACAGCAGACATTGTTGGTATAAAACTTGGCTCTCCGCTTTTATTTACCAAGGAAGTTTTCCATAAAATTCTATAATTTGGAGTGTGAAAAAATATGTTTTAAATGTTGGAGATGGAAATAATAGTTACTATCTTTAATGCATTCTCTCATGTCTAGGGCCTAGGGGTCAATTTAATATTTGTGTGTTTTTATTTGAGTGTTTTTATTTGGAAAGGGAGGCTTTAGGGGATCGGATACATACTATATGTTTGAGTTTGAGCGTGATCACGGATTTAAATATAAGTATGTATAATTTTGTTTATTGAAATTAATTATAAGTGTAATATATATTAATAGCATCTTTTATCTATATTGATACTGAAAATTTTCTAAAACACTCTTTATTAAAATTATTATTATTTGTAATGAATTATTAAGATAACATTCATGAGTCAAGAATTCTTGGATTTAAGCTCAGTTCTAGAAATAGTTCCAGCACGACGAGCTCAACCTCCACTTCAAAAGTTATGTGCTTAAGTCAAGTTTCAGTGGAGTCAACTCATTAAGTTCGTGACAACTCTTACGCCCCTAGTTGGTGGTATCTTTGTTTTGTTGAGATTATTGCCCACTTGATATTTCTTGTTATTTATTTTCGTTGGCCCTCGAGCATGAACATTTTATATGATCATTGGATCATGAACAATTGTATTTTCTCTTGGATCTGGTTGATTATATATGAGGTTGGAGCCTTGACAAACGCCATACGGCTGTCTTAGCCAGTTTATAATAATAAAAAAAATAATTAATGTATTTGAATTTCTTAATGGCAAGTTGATTCTTTGATGTGTTCAGGTGAAGCTCTAGGAGCCAAGTCATATCCTCCCCCATATCTAAGCCCTGATGCAGCTAATAATGCGTTCGAGAGTGGTGTTAACTATGCTTCAGGAGCTTCCGGTATCCTGGACAAAACAGGGGCTCTTTTTGTCTGTATTTATTTCCACTATTTATATTTTAAAGCTCAAATTGAATTGAAAAATTCTTATTGACTTTCGTAATTAAAACTTTATTGCAGATAGGAAGACTGCCCTTAAATGTACAGATAAACAATTTTGAGAAAACTAGAGAATTCATGGTGAAGGTTGCTGGAGAAAATCAAACAAAACAGTTGTTAAAAGATGCAATTTTCTCTCTAACAATTGGGTCCAACGATGTTATCAACTATTTCCAAAACTCGGTCCCTTTTTCCGATGGCAGCGTTTCCCCTACTGTGTTCCTGGATTTCATGATTTCCAATTTGACCATGCAACTCGAGGTAACCATATCATATAATTTTTTTACGTGTTTGACTTTAAAATTACATTCGTTCCCGGTATAGATTGCTACGGGTTACATTTACTATTTCCAGTTTAGATAAAATTAGAAATGAATTGCTCTTGTTTAAAAAATTAAGATGTAGTCAGATACATGGGGAATAAACATGTAAGATTTTTAAAACTATCCAGCTTCAACAAGCATATTTTTAGAACTTTTACACATTTGTTATAAATGGATAGTACCATCATTTTTAAATTACAGGAATTGATTTGTTATTTGACCTCAAGGATATTAAACTTTGTTTAAAAAAAAAAAAAAGGATAGTAAACAGTCAATCAGTCACAATCGGACATGAAGAGACAACTTAATAGCTAGGGGGTTTTACTTTTACAACTAGTCATACAATGTTTTGAGCTAGGGGTGTTTTCAAACTCTACTATTTATGGAGAAGTTAGAAGCAGAAATTAGAATTGTGAAAGATTGTAATAGTAAAAATAATAAATATTTAGAAACAAAAAGTGAAAAATAGAAAAACAATTAGTTGAGAGTTTATTAAAAAAAAATAAAAATTATTTCTATTTTTAATTAAATTACTAATTTACCTTTAAAATTTTTTAAAAGCATTTTGGGTATTACAATAATTATTTAAATAATATATAAATATTTAAATTGCAGATCTATTAGGGGATTTTTAATTGAGATATTTTAGGTTAAAGAATTCTACTGACAATAGAAAAAGAAAAGAAATAAGGATATTATAAATGCTAGAATGTATTTATTATGCAAAAGATTATTTTAGAGATATTAATACTTTAAAGAGGATAATATTGTATAAACATAATTTTAATTAATCTCAAAAAGTTATATAATCTATAATTAAAATTCAAAAATATATCATGGGCTGGTCCCACATTATAGTTTATAGCTCCTTAAAATAAAAGAAGTTAATTTTTCAAACATTTATTAATTTCAAACAGTTAAAAATAATCATTATCTCATAATCACTTATTTTTAAAATTTGCAAATGCTCTTTATATTAATTTAACATTTTTTTTGGTAGCCCTTATGTCAATTTAACGTTGTATAGTAATTAATATTCTTGCATCCTATTTAATATCAATATTTACCAAAAAACGAAGATAATTAAATATTATGTAAAATATGTTATTGCTAACATAATCCGACACTATCAATATTAATATAACATTATATTCATTTGTAGTATATATACCGCTTTCAAATAAAATTTATAATTTAATATTAAAATCCACTATTATAAGAGAGGAGAAATTAACATTTATAAGCAATTAGGATATATTGCATGCTGATTCATGTATTTTTGTGTGTAGAGGCTACATGCATTAGGGGCTCGTAAATTTGTTGTGGTTGGTATTGGACCTCTTGGCTGCATTCCCTTTGTACGAGCTATCAACCTTATTCCTGGAGGACAATGCTTTGCTAAGGTTAATGCCTTTGTCAACAACTACAACAACAAACTGAAAGAGAAGCTTAATCAGATGAACAAAGACATGGGGCCGGATGCTATTTTCGTGTATGGCAATTCATATGACATTTTCAGTGAAATCATCGTCAACTACCGTAATTATGGTGAGCTTAGATACATAACTTCTTGATTTACTGCAAAACAAATGTAATATTTATGATAAAAAGAAAGTCTTTGTTCTGTCAATATAGTATTGCTAGTTATCAATAATGCGAACTCCAGAATAATCATTTTTTCCTTTTTTTTTTAGTAATCTCATAAAATTTTGAAAAATTAATACTTTAAACATTTTTCTATATTAAAATATTCACCAGTTAATTATTACTCTAAAAAGATCATTTCGCCCGTGTTTCACTCAAAACAGCAATTTATGAACTGATCTGGTCCTCGTTATAAAATTACTCTTGAATTTCTTGAATTTGTTTTTAGTTTTGTTAAATCTTATTTAGTTATGGTAATTTAAATACAGACGTATCATTTCAATAAAAATTAACATGTTAATATTCTAATGTAACAGATCTTTTCAATAAAAATTAACATGTTAATGTTCTAATATACATTTATTTAATTTAATTTGGAAAAGTTAAATTGGTCATATAAGTTTTTATGATCAGTGGATTAAAAAAATTGTTTTTAAGGATGTCCTATTTTTCTCAAAACCTTGTACTGGTGATTTAAAAAATAATAATAATTATTATTATTATTATTTGCAGAACATCACCTTGATATTATAACTTGTCCAACTTGAATGCCAGGATTTGAGAACGTTGACGGGCCTTGTTGTGGAGGATATATCCCACCATTCTTTTGTTATAAAGGAAGAGATGGTAACACCAGTTCTGCATTGTGCGATAATAGGAAAAACTACGTGTTTTGGGATGCATACCATCCCACAGAAGCAGTCAATCTCGAGGTAGCTAAGGCATTATTAAATGGCGATAGCAGCAAATGCTCCCCCATGAATATTCATGAGCTTTATAATCTTCGTTCTACTTAGGTAATTAATAGATTCGGACGACCAAGCTTCTCCATAATTGCAAACATATGTATTACCATTACAATGTGGAGACTTTCTCTCACGAATTGTCTTTGCAGTAGCTATAAAAGAAATTGTAATATTAAGTACTAAATTTGAGAGTTATTTGCACCATATCTCTGTGTTAAGTGAAATGAACAAAAAATATCCTATGTTATAAAAGAATTAACATTAAAATTTATGTATTTTAAATATATTTGCACATTGTCTTATAGATGATATCATTATAATTTAAATATAATATCTCTATTTTACCCTCACAAATTAAACATAGATTTCGAGTTTCATTTCCCAATGTCTATTGTATCTTTTATTTTTGGAAAAATTACACTTAACTACCCTTAGGTTTGACCTAATTACAATTCAATCCCTATTCTTTGTATATTTATAATATAGCCCTAATGACGTCTGTTAGATTCCGTTAGGTTACTCTGTTATCCTTCCCAAATTGTCTCTGAATTTATTACAAATACATCCCAAAAGTTTCTTTTTAATAACAAAACGATCCCTTCACTTTTTGGACCTTGCGAAGGACAACTGACTTACTTAACGGAACCCTAACGGACATCAGGGACATCAAACGAAATGTAAAGTTTAGGGACTACATTGTAAATATGCAAAGAATAGGGATTGGATTGTAATTAGGCCAAACCTGAGTGTAGTTGAGTGTAATTATCCCTTTATTTTTCTGTAAATGGAGTAGCAGGTGCAGTTGTTTGACGAGGTTCTTCATGCAATTTTTATTTTATACAGGGGTCTTGGTGCATGTAAAAAAGTATTGAACAATATAGAGAGATGTGAGATGTGTATCATAATATAAAAGGGTAAATTAGTCATTTTCCATCCAATAAATAGAGAAGATTATTATTCTAGTCGAGCTAAAAGCACGTGTCGAACACTAGAAAATTAGTGGTTTCTATGCAAATATTTTGAAAATACAGGGTTTTCATTGAAAGTTTTCATATCACAAGATTTTTTATGTTAATTAGGACTAACACAGAGGTGAAATATGTTAAAAAAAACCCTAAGTTTGATACATTTAATAATTGAACATATGAAATGAAGGGGCAGTCATAGTATTTTTTAAACCACTTTTTATAATATAAAGTTTTTCTTATAAATTTTAAAAAGTATGTAATTTTTAATTAACTTAATTCATTTTAATAGAGAAGAGAACATTGTCCACACGGAAGGAGATCCCCAAGAAGAAATTTTTGTTGAATTCGCAATAAATGAATATACAGAAAATAGCGAAAATACCTCTTCAAGCTTTAATCCTTTTGGGGATCCTCCTAAAAAGCTCTATCTTCAGCCATCTGTTGTCCAAGCTTTACACTAGCATCAACAAGGTTATTCCTCTCCCTTGCAACGTGTTTCAGCTCACAAAACCAAGACTGCCATAAGAGCCTGCGACAGTCCTCGACGATCTCGCCCAGCGGGTGATCTTCAACTTCGCCCCATTTAACCAGTTTAACCACATTCTCCGAATCACACTCTACCTCAATAACTGATATCTCCTTTCCCAAGCAAGCCTGAAACCTTCTCATAACCCAATCAACTTCGCAGTGACAATGGAGATCCCGCCCAGTTTAATGGCGAACCCCAAGTGCCATTTCCCTTCGTCGTCACGCAACACTCCTGGTGTTGCCGCGGTTTTTCTGTTTTCATACACACACCCATCAACATTTAGCTTGGGCCACCCTGATTTAGGTCGTTGCCAAAGGGCCCTTTATATGGTGGCCGTTTTTGGAGCTTTCCTTCATTGTATGTCCTTGATGGCTAGAGCAAGTTCTTTTATACCGCCCAACGTGATATTAATAGGTTGAGAATTCCGCTGGTAGCTCCACCTATTCCGAGATTTCCAAATTTCCAAATACTTTCCACAAAGATGTACCGCCAATCGAATTAATTACAAGTGAGTTGCGAAGCTTGCTTTTCCTAGCCAACCCCATTCTCTAATCTTCTGAATTTATCCCAATCCGGTAGGTCTACTGTATGCTTCATATTATAGTGGTTGTCAGGCATTTTCTTAATATATGCATTGCATCTTGTCTAAAATCCCCATACTTTTGACACCCAACTGTAAGGAATAGTGCCCTTAAAGCCGATAGTTTATCCGCTTTGTACTTTTTCTTATTGTAATCACAGACAATCTTTGAATGAAATAACGAATAAAGGTAACACTTCTTTATATGCTCTTGTTTAGGTGTGTGTTTACTTAACTGCGCATGTATAAGAACTCCCCTAATCCAGATGACTTATAGGACTCTACCATTTAGGTGAAATGGTTCATGA
>JBBMKE010094103.1:0-16996 GCA_037834125.1 Lippia alba | reverse complement strand
TTTCGTTACTAATATCCGTTGCTAATAATTCGTTGCTAAATCTGTTGCTATAGATTAGCCACGAGGGTTATAGCAACAAAAAAATTTCGTTGCTAAATTCGTTGCTAAAGCCTAATCCGTTGCTAATTAGGCCAAAATTCGTCGCTAAATCCGTTGCTATAGAGCATTTTTTTAGTAGTGTAGAAACCAGCAAAACGTCAAACAGAATCACATCACACATCTTTTATAGAAACATCAATATGAGAAGAAGAGAAGCTTTCTAGAGTTACATCCACATCCCTGCGCCAAAGCAACGTAAGTCCGCCACCTTTACCGATTGAGTCAACACTAATACCATTCAAGTCCAAAGTTAATTTCAACCTTTCAATCTTCTGATGCTTGCGCCGAATCTTCGAAAGAAAGATAATATGGCTGTTATGGTCCCGGATAAGAGACCGAAGGTTATGAACTTGCCAAGGACCCCCCCAATCCTTGACTGTTCCAACTGAGGCAACTCATTGTCCTCGGTGGGACTGCAAGGCAGTCTCCGCCGTTAAGTTTGTAATGTCGGCCAAACATGAGAAAGTCGAGAGGGGAAGAGAGAGGGATGGGTTTTCTGGCGGTGAGGGCGAGGATTGGGCTACGGTAGGGGATTTTGTCCTAGATTGCTTCTTGAATTTTTGGATTCCAGGAGAGCTGCGGGTATCGGGGTTTTGTATACTCTGTGTAAGTGGACCATTCACTAAGTAAAGTTCAAGGGAAGAGGTATGGAAATCGGATTGAAAGGAGGTCTGCATGAGTTTTGTATTAGGGGTGGAAGAGCTAGCAGGTGGAAGGTGTATTTTAGCTCGTTGTTTGGACGGGCAAGAATTTTCATAGGGGGAACGGGGACGTGGGGTACAGGAAGGGATAACTGTATGGGTGTTGGTGGCTGCAGGGAGGAGTAGGCGAGCTCAAGGGTTCGGTTGTCATGGGTGGAGAGGGAATTCTCTATGTGTACTGGCGAGGGAGTGGAGGGGAAGACCCCAATCGGAGTCAGTAGGGTAGAGAGGTTGGTCGGGGGGTGGGGTAATATCAGGTTGTGAGTTAGAGCCCTTGGAACCAAGAAACCAGACATAGTGCTTATCCTAGAGTTATGCAGACCTCCAGATTTCGCAGCATAACCGGGCTCATTAGTATTTCTGGAGTCTGAAGAGTAACTTCTCGTGTTGTGATGAGGGGCTAAATATGGGTGAAGTCCATCAGAATTATCAGTCCTACTAAGAAACCCCTGATCAAACTGATAGCTCCCTGAAATCCCTTCTCTTAACCACGGTCCAAACGGAAAGGTGTCGAGTTCGACAAAATCATCTTCATAACGAAGTAGACAAAATTTGTCTACATGGTCGCATATCCCGCAAAGGTAACAAGATGTTCGCCAATCTCTCGTAATTCAAAGATATGTTTAGTTAGTGCCCCGATGGAAGTTTTATAGAGATGCACCTGAGAAGAGGTTCTGATAAACAAATATTCACTTTCATCTTCAACGAAACTGAACCCAGTTTTATGTAATTTCCAGGAATAACTGGTCTAAAAATACCTATTCTGTTGCCAAGAAATTCCGCTACTGCCTCTGTTCTACGTTCAAAAGGAAGCCCCTTGACATGGACCGTATAATCACACCGATCCAGCGGAACTAAATTCGGATCCTCACCCTCTTCAACCTGTTTCAATATAATCGGATACTTATCAAAGCACCACGGGGTGCTTTCCATAACCCTTTGAAGATCCAATTTATGCTTAAAGGAGAATAAGAAACGTCCTGCCCTAGTCTCATAATTAATATCCATTCCCTTTACCATGTTCATAGATCTGATCATAGTAGCACGGAAAGAATCAAAGTGAATAGAACGGCGGGAGAAGACCTTACCCACCACTGATAGAGACTTGTTATTCCCTATGGTTCCCCAAGTCGATTCGGCATAGACACAGTTTCGAATTCCTTAGACGACAGGGTGAGTGCCCTAGTCAACCGGACAATTTCCACTTCAAGGGTGTCCTCCGCTTCATTGACATATTCTCCGATGGGTTGCATATTGTAGTGGGGTACACTCTGCTGGAGATCTTCCCGAATATTGCCGGACTCGGAAGCGACCATGACCTGAAAGAAGGAGAAGAAGTCAGTCAGCGAGAGAAGAGGGAAACAAAAAACCTAAAAGAGAAAAACGGATAGGAAGGGGAGGAGAGAATAAGTGCAGCAGTGATCGAGGAGAGCCAATGATGGTCGATGGTGAATAGTGTCACTTCGGCGACGTTCCGGCGAGAAGAAGGTAGGATTAGGATTTGACACATATACACTCAAGTGGAATTCAAACTAGGGTCATTGTCCTGGAAAATGAACTCATTAACCACTTGAACCAACCTCTGTCGGCAATTCAAATATGAGTTTGTTGAATCCTTTCGAGTTTGCATGTAATATATTATGAATATAATTAAATGGAAAAAAAATTCGAACACGATATCTGGAATTCCTTTTAATAAGATTTACAATGTGAGAACTGATAAGTGTCCAGGCATAAATACCTGATATGATAACATTTACGATGTGAAAGTGTCCAGGTATAAATACCCAACCTGATAAAGACACAATATCATATTTGTAAAAATATCCGTGCAGATAAAAAGGCGTAAAAATAGAATTTTATTATGACCTAGTGAAATAATAACAACAGCCTATATGTGCTTGAAGACACAAAAGAACCATCTTCATACTATTATGAATCTGAAAAAAGCTATGAAGGGCCGGTTCCAAGGGCTTCATCTAAGTCGTTGATCAAATCATCTTCGATTCCAACTGATATGCGGACAAGATCTTCGGTTAATCCTCTCGCCTCTCGTACGCCTCAGGATTTGCGGCATGGGACATGAAGCAAGGCAAGCTGATGAGGGACTTCACGCTTCCTGAAAATTTGAAAAAGGTATATAGGGATCCGTCAAATTCTGGGCCGATGCAAACTCCAAAAAAAAAAAAGAACTTAAACACTTTTTGTGCATGCTGCAGTACCTTGAGAGGACCAACTTCTGGGTTATTTTCGTAAATAAATTAAAGTCTACTTGTAAAAGTGTTTGAAGGGAAATAATTCATTCTAGTCCCATAAAATCTTGTCCTACAAGTTCATTTAATTGTATTTTTGGTGTGGCGCGGTTATAAAATTTGAATAATAAGATCATTTAACCATTCATAATAATCACGGTTAGTGTGCAACTGTTAAAGTGGAAATAAGTTACACGGGAGGAATGTGTAATTTTGAAACTAAAAGGAGGTATTTGTATAACTGTATATAGTTAAAGGGGAGGCCACTGTAACTGTGAGGTCACTGTGACCAGCTATGAATTTAGTCCCAGAGTGCATAACAATATCTGAAAATTGATTTACAGACTAAGATTCAATTGCTATTTCATTCACACCATAATATATGTAGAGAAAATATCAATTTTCGTCCTCTACATATGCCGTTTTTCGATTTTAGTCCTGAACTTTTTACTTTCTTACATCCCATCCTCTATGTTTCAAAAAATCTCAATTTCAGTCCTTTAGCTAATTGACGTTAATTTTTTAACGGAAAAGGGCACATATCACTCACACACCTTTTTCCGTCCAATATTTTCTGAAAAACAATCAATGCGGAAAGGCAAAGAAGTCGTTATGATATTAAAAGCAACATTTTTCAATGTTGTATGTTTATAATTTATATGTATCCAAAATATTCAGACCGGCTCAAGAGACATAAGGCTATATCAAGTTTCGTTTTCCCAAAATATTCTTCAACTACCAAAATAAAACCAGATATCAGATATCTCCCATACGTTATATCGAAATAAAAATTCAAAATTAAACATCAGATATCAGATATCTGTTGGCGAGGATTTGTTGGACTCTCCAACCACACAATCTTTGTCTGGGGGCCAATCGCAGATGAAACCTCTTCCAAATTTGTTGTATCTACACGTCTGAAATATGAATAGTATAAGGCTTGCATCCAAATTATGGAAAAGTAAACTTTCTTGAACAAAATATAATACTAACTTAACCACAAGTCCCGATTTCGGAGCTACTCGTGACAATAAACGATCAGAACCACCATATATGTCATCACCAGCAATTATCTCCGCACCTAAGAGGAAGCAAACAAAAAAAAAAAGGAAACAAAAATGTTCATATTTACCAAAGAAAAGAAAATTGCAAAATACAAAGAAAGAAAGGAAAAACTATTATGAAAAATGATGTACCTGTTTCAAGAAGATGAGTAACAGCCGACAAAGCAGCCATTCCACTTGTGAAGCATAAGGCGCGATCCGCTTTGTCGAGTTTTGCAAGAAGTCTGTGAACGGACATAGAATATATAAAATAAAAATAAAAATAAATAAGGGTTGCAGGATGAGTAGAGACCTTTCCAGAGCATCCCGTGTCGGATTTCCACTTCTTGTATAATCATAAGGTCCATTTTCCGTAGCAGAAGGCTGCAGAAAAGTTACAAAATTAGTTAAACTAGCTCTAAGAACCAACTTCAATATTTTGTGAAGATGTTAATTGATAGAAAAACATCAGTAACGTAAAAATTGATTGTTTCTAGCATTGATGGAAAAACAAGTATACTTGGTTCGAAGCCATATGAAAACCTACTCTTATAATTTCAATGGCTTTAAGGTGAGGGAGAAGTATCTTAAAACATGAGGATTATAAAATCACCTGCTTGAATGTTGCTGTTTGGTATAGAGGCGTGCTTAAAGCATCATAAGGATCAAATTCATTAGCCAAATTCATCAACATTGTTGTAACACTTGGCTCACGTTGCTCACTGATATGTGCATTCTCCATTTCTGCGATGAAATAATGTCATTTAGTTTATTCATTTCTCCCCTAATTTGAAACCTTAAATACTTCCATATCTTCAGAGTTCTCAGTAATATGATTATTCAGTTTCGGGGAAGGCCAATATAATACATGGGAGCATAAATTTACAGAAACATATAAGCTTACATTTAACATCGGCAATCTCAGAAACACATAAGCTTACATTTAATTTGGTAGAGAGTGAGCAAATATATGAAAAACACAGATTGTCGATGTTAAAATTTACAGAAATTTCCATGCCAATTAGTAAAACCATGGGTTTGTAGATGCATTTTACTCATCAATTTATTCTTTGTAATCTGAAATACACTTACCATTTGAGCATTCGGCAATACCATCAACCAAAGCCGATGTGCAGACGTCAGTCTTTTTCTCTCTGAAGCAATTCAGTTTCAAGCTGTGATCATCCATCGACTCACTTCCCTTCTTGAGCAAAATTGTGTTACTTGCATTAAGCAAGGGGAGATTACTGTGCATAAAACCCTAAAAGCCAATTCAGATCAAACTAGCTCAGAAACTGTCACTGACAGTTTAAAACTTGAAATTGCAAAAACTTAATTCGGTTCGAGTTTTTCACGATTCCAGGTTTTGATTCTAATTTTTTTCATCAAATTACAATCTTTATGTAAAACTCTGGCATTATGAGATCCTTTTCTTCTTCACTGATGCTTCAGCACCAGAATAAACTCCATTTAGAAGTTCAACTATTTTCCAAACTAAATTAAAAATCACAGAAATCTTTTCCCTGAAACGTAATTCAAGATAAAGAACAAACAAATTTCTCAGAAAAAACAAAACCTCAGAAACCGACTACACAAGAATCATCCGCAGCCCACCGTGGCTCGAAAAGCTCAATTTTTTCCCCAAATTTTGAATCTTAACATGTAATCAAACAAAACCCATCATTTTTAATCCCCCAAACATGAAAATAACGAAAACATCAAAAGAAAAAGAACAGCCCAACTCAAAACAACACGATTTAATGCAATTTTAAGCATTCATATGTATGAAAAAAACTGCAAAATTAGGTCAAGAAAAAGGAGAAAACTTACATGCTGATGAGTTGGGTTCGTCGATGAAGAGGTAAAGAGTGATCTGATAGACAAAGTAGAAGCCGCCATTGTCAGTGAAGTTGAGCACACTGAATGCATACAAGAATCAGGTAATTTATAGCACTGAAATATATTTTTGGAAAATAGCACTTTCACCCCAAAAAAAGAAACATATTTTAATATCCCCCAAGAATTAGAAGGAAGAGAACATATAAACCCTTCTTATCTTAACATTATGTTTTCTTAATTTCTTTTAGTTGACTTTATAAAGTACAAATCTTTATTCTTGTTTTGTAAATATTGTATATTCTATGAAAAGTGATTATGCTTTATTAGTTTTTTATGCTCTATTACTATTAATACTAGAAAAAATGGTTATAGGCTTATAGCTTATTATTTGGCTTTGAATCTCTCGTTTAGCCGTGTGTTTCATTCCTTATTTTGTTAGGCCATCGAAATTATAAGAGATGATCTTTTGATTGTTTCATATCATAATTGTTTATTTTTACGTATTTTATTATTTATTTTATTAGGTTGTCCAACATTATAGGAGATAATCTTTTAAACTTTCTCCATGATCTTTTGCTTGTTTCCATATCATAATTGTTCATTTTAAGTATTTTAATTTTTATTTTATTAGGTGGTCCAACATTATAGAAAATAGTCTTTTAAACTTTTTTCATATCATGGTCTTTTGAACGTTTCCATATCATAATTGTTCATTTACACTTTTTTTTATTAGATTGTTCAACATTATAGGAGCGAATCTCTTAAATTTTCTCCATATCCTAATTATTTTTTTCATGTTTTTCATTTTTTATTTTGTTGTCGAGATCAAATTAGAGAATTTTCCATTTTTTGCGTATTATAATTATTTCTTTCCCCGAATATCAATTTTTTTGACTATTTTTTTATTTTTCTTATATTATAATTATTTCTTTCTCTCAATTTCAATTTTTTTTCTACTAATCTCCTTATTTTTCTCGTATTATAATAATTTTTTTTGTTTATTATGAGAACTTCTCTCAACGTAGTTTTTAACTTCACAAGGTTCAAAATCAAGATTATATTTAAATAAACTCAAATCCCTATCTACTTAAAACTAACTACTCCATGGTAACAATTTACTAATATACTTCACATGTGTCCATAGTATTTCATTTAAATAGTTAAAAGTTTTTTCTCAACCATAAGTTGCAGCCGACAAACCTAAGATAAAATCCGATCATTTTGAAGTGTTTGAAATAAAACACTAGTAATATGCATAGCATACAATCATACATGATCCGGCTCAAATCTGGTTCGATCTAGTAAATCGACCTGGAGGTCAGACTTGGGTCAATCAGTCAAGAATTTGTTTATGTGGGTTATTTGTCGATCTGAAAGCACTAGCAAACGTGAGCTCGAGGCCAACTTGGGAGTTGGGGGATTTGGGGTGGTGTCCAAGTTTGGCACTCCGACGCTCAAGTCAGTATTGGGTTCACTTTAGAGAGAGAAAATATGCGAGTAAATGCGCATTAAAGGCTCTTAAGAATGCTTACCAACCACTGTAGAAATGAGGGTATTTGTAGCCTTGACCGTCTGTGCACAGTGGCGCGTTTTCCGCCGGTGTGCATTGATGGCGCTCCGACGTCGACCTCGAGGTCGTTCGTTTAGGCCAGGTCGTTTCAGATCGTGCGTACCTTCTTTCCTCATTGGGTAAAGACGTTACATCATGGGCATTAAATGCGCCACAGAGCGTCTGACCTGAGGAATAGGAGAGGGGCACGTGTCTGACAGGAGTGCTTTTGGCTCAAGAGGATACTTGGTGACGTGTCCCTTCGACCTACTGAGGTCGGTAGGCTGACGCAAGCACTATTTTGTTCGTTTGTGGTAAAGAGCTCGAAGGCGCGTCGCAACGACCTCCTGACGATCAGATCGTTGCATTTACCCAAGGTTCGCGTGGGCAACACGCGGGCGACACGTAGACGCTTAGGATTATGCCATGTCAGAGGCCCCCCAAATTACCAGCGTGGATTTCCGCGGGGGTAATTTCCATCGACCTGGTTAAAGGGGAAGCGAACCGCTATTTACGCGTGACCGATCTGTTAGTGCATTAATGGGGCGCGTTTTTTGGAGTGAAACGACCTGTCAGAGCATTTAATGCCAAACTATCATCATCGAACTGCTCTGATCTGCTCCCGTATTTCTCGCTCTCATCACCAGCTCGAGGATAAATTTAAAAAGGTAAATTCGACCTCTTTGATATTTTATTCCACAATGGCTGGTTCGAGTGAGAGGAGGGAACCCACGGGAGAGAAAATAGGTGAGGGAGATCCGCTTTCGAGGTCGATAGCGGGATTTGATGGTGGAGGTCGTCCGGCCGGCGAATCTAGGAATCGTGGGGGTTCTAGTTCGACCTCTGGTCAAGGGGTCCCCCCTGAACGAGGTGCCCACGTATACCGGACGCTTACCCTTGTTAGTGAGAGGGTGGCGAGGATTACGCCGGAGAAGTTCGAGGAGGTGAAATGTTTGCTGGGCTTGAGCCCGCCTTACAGGGTTCGGAGGGCCTTGGCGGGGGAGACGGTCGGGAACCCCTCGAAGAGGGCGTCGATCGGGATCTACTATCATTCGATTCTGTATGGGTTCCGATTCCCTCTACCACAGGTCGTCTCCGAGTTCTTCGTTAGATTTAACCTGTGCCCGGCCCAACTTACGCCAAATTCCTTCTCCATAATGAACTGCACGATTCTGATCGTCAAGTGCTTAGGGTTCTCCCCCCAGCTCGAGGACTTTGGGGAATTCTTCACTTTGAATTCTTTCCCCAAGTCTGGACCTGGATATTTCAACCTCCAATCCCGTCCGAACAGGAAGCTCGTGTCTATTCCGTCGACCTCACATGGTATAGACTGGAAGGCAAAATTCTTTTTCATCGACCTGCCCGTCATTCCAGCTTTCCGGAATACCTGGGGATCTGATGACCCGAAGCGCCTCCCAACGAAGGCTTCGGCCTGGCTGCACGACCATTTCAAGCTATTGGTGAACTTGGGACCGCTCGATCACCACGACCTGATGGGGACGGGAAATCTGGTCGAAGCGGGTATCGTACAGTGAACCCGTCGGAGGAATTTTCACCTCGGTAAGCTCTTACCCCGACCAGATCCCCTTCTCGATCTGAACCGCGTTGAGTTTTGGTTATTTTTGTTTTTTGCCAATTTTTTTCCTTTTTCACGTTTCTGACTGTATCGACCTCCTCCGTTTGCAGATCTCCGTGCGCTAGTCATGTCGAGGGCCGCACAGATGAGGGCAAGGAACAAGAGGGAGGCGACCCCTGCCGAGCTGCAACCCCTCGTTGGGGCAGCTCAACGCATACTCAATGAACTCCCCGACGCCCAAAAGGTGCACCAGCAACGGTTTGGCAAGGAGCTAGAGGATCTGGAGACAGATCTTGCCAAACACAACTCCCAAGAGCAGCCGTCGAGGGGGGAGGAGTATGTCGACCTGGCAGGCTCGTCGCGAGGTCCAGGGGAGCAGGTCGACGAGGAGCAGAAAGCGGTAATTGACTTAGATAACATTGAGATATATTTTGATATGACCTATGACCCCTTTGCCCCCTTTACTCAGGAAATGCACAGGGCGAGCAAAAGGCCCATCGAAACGTCCGATCTGACCTTTGAAGAGTCCGAGGACTCTGATGAAGAGGCCCAGCTTCTCAGCTTTCCCTCGATCCCGAAGCCCCAATGGCCCGGTGGCCTCGAGCTGAAGAAGGGAGATGGGTCAAAGAGGTCGCTATCATTCAGTAACCCTGACATCGAGCTTCTTGCGAATCTCTTCAATTATGGATGCATGATCGACGAACAGAAAAAGCTATTCTGTCGATCTGCAGATCAGAAAAGATTGAAGGCAGCTCGCGGCATCTTCTGTGTAAGTACTTTGTGAGATTTTCTTTCCGTTTTAGTCTCGACCTAATTCATTTGACCTCTGCAGGATGTCCTTCCGATGCTCATCAACTCGATCCAGGAGGCCGAGGTGTTGAGGTCGGGCAAGCAAAGGTACAAGGAGAAGTACCTGAATGCTAAGCTTCAACTCACCTAGTCGGATCAGAGGTCTGTCCAGTAGCTCGAGGCCGAACTGAAGGCTGTGAGGGAGGAGAAGAGGGTCAGGGTGGAGGAGAAGGAAACCTTGCAGGCTCAGGTCGCGAGCGCTTAAGAGGCCCTAGAGAAGGCTCAACAGCATCATGAGGCCGCCATGGAAAAGCTCAAGGGAGAGATAGAGGCAAAGCTCGAATCTGTCGTAGCTTCTGCCGGGTGGGCCACCGAGGAGAGAGGTCGCCAGGATGCCTTACAGGTCGCCAGCACCTAGATCGAGAAAGGTGCAGTTGGGCTCCGAAGGTACAAGCTGGAAATCGAGCGGTATGCCATTTGGGAATTTATGGAGGGCCCGACCTTCGAGAAAGCGAGTTTGATAGTGGAGGAAGCCGACGTGGCGGAAGGGTTCCAGATCACTGTGAACCAGATCAAAGCTCAGGGCGTTTTCCCACCCAACTTCAACTTCCAGTCAATTGGCCCGATGTTGCCCAACCCTGAGGCCCCCCAGGTGCCCGACGAAGAGGAGCCAGTGCTGATCGAGTGGTCGACGCATAAATATGGGCATATTGTAGAGAGAGGTCGACCCGCATCCTGCGAGCTCCCTCAACCTGTCGAGGTCGAGCATTTTCTGCCTTCTACCGAAAGTTTGAAGAAAGCCATGTCTCGATCTACCTCAGGGTCGACCTCCGATGCTGCCTGATTCTGAAACTTTTTCCTTTTTAGTGAACATTTGTTTCGACCTACTAGCCGGGGTGTGGCTAGGTAAATGCTTATTTTTCAAACAATTTGCCCGTCGAGCCACATCGCGTAGTGAGCTCGTCGCGCTAGATAGACGATCCTCTACCCTCATGGTGAGAGGTCGATTTTTATTAATGAATGATTTTTGCCTTTAAATACATGTTTTTTTGTATTAGTGGCATTTTCATTCAGGTCGAGATTGTTTAAGGTCGTTCAACTAGTTCATTAGATCATTTATTTGTGGTTTGGATTTGTCTATCTCTGCCAAAACGTTTGACCTTTTGACCTGTTTTGTGATCCTTAGGTTTCTTTTAAAGGTTTTAATGTTCTTTCTTCTGGTCCCCCAGAGGTCGAGGTACGACCTCTTGGGTTTAGCCTAGAAGGTAAGATTTTTGCGACTCCTTGGGTCAAAAATGGCCTTTTTGGGCATCTTAAAACATCTGATTGGGTCTTAGAATGACCTCTTTGGACAATTGAGTCGCATTGGGGGAGTTCACCCCTCCCTCGAGCTAATGACCGTAGGTCGATGAGTGCACGAGAAGAAATAATAAGTTTGAGAGAACAACTTTCATTCGAAGGATAAGCCGGAAATGTTACATAAGTGAGAAAGTTAGGTGTAAAACTTTTTCAGGTTGTGGGCGTTCCATGGTCTAGGCAGTGGTTCGCCAGACATATCCTCCAGCCTATAAGCCATATTTTTTCCGATCTCTATTACCCTGAAGGGGCCTTCCCAATTAGGTTTGAGTTTCCCCACATGTTGTAAGACTTCGACCTTCTTTAGGATGAGGTCGCCAATTTGGAACGATCTGGGCTTCACATGCTTGTTGTACGACCTGGCCATGGATGTCTTGTATTGTTTGAGCTTCTGGTAGGCACGTTCCCGGCTTTCTTTGATGACGTCCAAGTCATCAACTCGTATTTCTGAGTTATGGTCGAGCTGATATTGGGATACTCGAGTTGTTTCGTGGAGCAGCTCGGAGGGTATCACGGCCTCGGAGCCATAAAATAGTGAGTACGGGGTTTGCCCGGTCGCGATTCGCGAAGTGGTTCTGTATGCCCAAAGTACACCGTTGAGCTCATCTACCCAAGCACCGAGCTTAGCGTCGAGACGAGTTTTGAGGTTCTAAATTATGATTTGGTTCGTCACCTCGGCCTGCCCGTTTGCTTGAGGATGGCCTACAGTTGTGAACCTGAGGTCGATGCCGAGGTCTCTGCAGTAACTTTTGGTGTTCTCGGATTGGAACTGAGGTCCGTTGTCGCAAATGAGTACCCTAGGGACCCCAAACCGGCAAATTATGTTCTTCCAGAGGAAGTTCCTTATTACCGCGTTGGTTATCTTGGGGACGGCCTCGGCTTTAACCCATTTTGAAAAGTACTCGAGGCACACTATTGCAAACCGCTTCTGTCTGGGTGCAAGAGGGAAAGGTCCAATAATGTCGATGCCCCATTGGTCGAAAGGCCACCATATATCGATCGGAATTAGAGAGGTCGGATGTGTGTGGATTAGGTTACCTTGTCTTTAGCATTTGGGGCATCTTCGCGAGTGGAGTTTTGCGTCCCATAACAAGGTTGGCCAGAACTACCCACTTCTTAGTACTTTTTGAGCGAGGGCTCGACCTCCCGAATGGTTTCCGCAGCATCCCTCGTGGATTTCTTCCAAAACATCTTTGGCTTGTTCAGGTCGTAGACATCTTAACGGGGGTCCTGTGAATGATTTCTTGAACAGACGGCCTTCACGACCGAGGAGGTAGAGAAGGGACCTGTATTTAAGCCTTCGAGCTTCAGCTCGATTTTGGGACAATGTGCCATTTGTGAGGTAAGTAATCAGGTCGTCCATCCAGCAAAGCTCCACCATTTCTACAGGAGCTGCATCGATTTTTCCCTCATCAATTGCTCTTCGTTTTGAAACCATAAAGGTGATGGCCGCGTCGTTGGTTCCTTGCAACCCATTTGCTAGCTTGGAGAGGGTGTCAGCTCGTCCGTTCTTCTCGCGAGGCACTGCTCGATTTTGAACTTTTTCAACTTCGAAGTGAGCTCTTTTACCATTTTGAGGTAGGAGGCCATGGATTCCTCTCTTGCTTCGTATGTGCCGTTGACTTGCCTAGCTACGAGCTAGGAATTCGTGACGACAACTAACTTCTCAATCTTATTTTCCATGGCGTACCTTAATCCTGCGATTAGAGCCTCGTATTCGGCCTCGTTAATGGTTGCTCTAAAATTGAGCTTAATGGCGAAATCGAGCTGTAGTCCATCTGAGCTTGTGAGGGATATGCCTACCCCCCTCCTTGAGAGGTCGATGAGCCATCCGTGTACATTATCCAGCTAGAAGAGGCTGGAATGATCTCCATCGAGCTTGTGTTCTTTTCGACCAGGAAGTCAGCCAGAACTTGGGCTTGTTGGGCGGCTCGAGGCTTAAAGGTAATGTCGTGCTGGCTCAGCTCTACAGCCCACTTCATCATTCGACCTGATACGTCAGGCTTGGATAAGACCTACCTCAGGGGTTGATCCGTCAGAACAACAATGGGGTGAGCTTGGAAGTAGGGTCGTAGCTTTCGAGCCGCGTGCGTGAAGGCAAAAACGAATTTCTTGATTTTGAGGTAATTTCGCTCTGCACCATGTAAAATTTTGCTGAGGTAATAGATCGGTAGGTGCTTCCGATCTCTGATGGCGACGAGGACCGAGCTGAACATCTCATTGGAGAGAGAGAGAGATAGAGGTACAAGGTCTCTCCCTCATTTATCTTGGCCAGCAACGGAGGGGAGGCGAGGTATTTTTTTAGCTGTTCAAAGGCTCGGTCGCACTCCTCAGTCCATTCGAACTTCTTTAGGTTCCTCAATACTTTAAAGAATGAAAGGTTGCATTCAGATGACCTTGAGATGAATCGGTTCAGGAAAATTATCCAACCTACCAAAGACTGCACCTGGCTCATGCACCGAGGTCGAGGTATGACCTAGATGGCTTTGATTTTTGTGGGGTTCGCCTCAATGCCCCTTTGACTCACCATATACCCCAAAAATTTTCCACCCTCGACCCCTAGCGTGCACTTGTCTGGGTTGAGTTTCATCCCGTATTGGCAGAAGATCTCGAACTTTCTGCACAGGTCGTCAAGGTGGTGGTACGCCCAGCGGCTCTTTACAATCATGTCGTCGACGTAGACCTCCACGTCTTTTCGGTCTCGTCTTTGAAAATGATGTTTACCAGCCTCTGATAGGTGGCCCCCGCGTTCTTTAGCCCAAAGGGCATGACTTTGAAGCAATAGATCCCTTTCACAAACATAAATATAGTGTGACGTCGATCTTTTGGGGCCATCGAGATCTGGTAGTATCCTTGAAACGCATCCATCATGCTGAGTATTTCACACCCGGCTGTCGAGTCGACGAGCTGGTCGATCTGGGGGAGAGGATATGGATCTTTAGGGCAAATCTTGTTGAGGTCCGTGAAGTCGTTGCACATCCTCCATTTCTCTCTTGTTTTTTGGACTAACACTATATTGCATAGCCAATCCACGTATTGAGTCGGCGTGATGTAGCCGGCGTCCAGTAGCTTGTTGACCTCAGCTTCGATGATGTCGTTTCGAACACAACTTTGAGGCCTCAGCTTTTGCTTGACTGGCCTGACCGAGGGATTGATTCCAAGCCGATGGCAGATGACCTCAGGATCGACCCCGATGAAGTCTTTGGCTGCCCATGCAAAGATGTCTGCATTCTAGCGAAGGAATTCTAACATCATGATTTAGTGGTGAGGGTGCATATTTGCCCCAATCTTGGTGGTTTTGTTACTGTCGCCGGGGACTAGCGCGATCTCTTTGGAAGGCTTAGAGGGCCCGAGCCTTTCTACTGTTTTCCTCTTCCGAGTAGTTAGGGGTTTCTCAGCTTCTCGATCTGCTGTTGGGAGGTCGACCTCGCCGTCAGCGTAAGTTTGTAGGTCTAGGTCATCGACAACCTTCTTGCCAGTTGGCTCTTGGAGGACTATGGCGTAGCAAGCCCAACTGTCCTTGATGTCGCAAGGTACCTCTCCGACCCCGCACGGGGTTGGCATTTTCAATTTTTGGTGGTACGTAGATATGATTGCTCTGAACTGATTGAGGTCAGGTCGGCCGAAGATCATGTTCTAAGCCAGGGGTATGTTCACCACAATGTACTCGACCTCCTGGGTCACTCGTTTGGGAGACATTCCCATCGTGGTGAGCAATCGGATGCACCCAACGAAACGACCTGCGAACCACCGAACCCGGACAATGGAGTTCGAATTGGGATGAGCCTCATGTTATGCAATTTTATTTTCCGAGAGTGGAGTAAAGGATAATGTTGGAGCTGCTTCCATTATCAACTAGGCATTTGGTTACATCATAATTAGCAACGCCTAGGGTCACCACCATCGGACAACTAGGCGCATTGTCGTCCCGATGGGGGCCGGAACGGCTATCACTCTCACTAAAGCTAACCTCATGACTCTCCCACTCTCTATCTTGTTCGATCTGGAAGACCTCCTTGTAAGGGCCGTTGAACTCCCGGGTAGCGCGTCGGAGGTTCTTCTTTCGGGCTGACTTCGAGTCGCCCCCTTCGTGCCCCCCGGCGATCATGAAGATCGTGCCTTTGGAGGGTGGGTTATCCTTGATCCTTTTGAGGGGCGGCTTGCCCGACCACCTGGGTGGAGATCTTGATCTCGAGCGCTCTCGCTGAGTCTGGTGACCTACCTTCTCCGCGTAGAGGTCAATTTTGCGGACGAAGTCCTTCAGGTGGCCTCCTTGGATGAGTCTTTCAAACTCATCCCGAATAGCGTTGCAGTCAGCCGTAGTGTATCCGTGTTGTTGATGGTAGGCACAGTACTTCCCGAACTTTTGTGCTTTCGGGCCTTCGCGGATAGGCTTTGGCTTCCGCAGCAGTGTTTGGTCTATGACCACATAGATGTGGTTGAGCGGCGCGTTCAAAGGGGATATGATTTCTTCGGTCAACCTGGGTCATTTGACCGACTTTCCCCTTCTCTTTCTTTTGCTCGTTTTCCTTGGTAAGTGGGTTCGAGCTCGACACGTGGTGATTTCCCTAAGGTCGGGGCAGCGGTCCATGTGCGAGGGTCATTTTCTCCACACGCATGAAGTCGTGGACGAGGTGTTGGATCTCCGTCAGGTTTCTAGGTCCTGCCCTGATGATCTCATCCGCCCACAAGCAGTTGCAGAGTGCTCGATGAACGACCGAGAGTAACGTGTTCATCGGTGGGTCTTCGATCTGGACCACCTCCCTCGAGAAGCGGGTCATGAAATCCAGGAGGGACTCACCGTCCTTTTGGTAGATCCCGTAGAGGTAGGACGGCGGCAGCTTTTCTCCCGACAGGGAGGAGAAGTGTGCCAAAAATCGATCTACAAACCTATTGTAGCTCGATATGCAGCGAGGCGGTAAGCGGATGAACCAGTCTTGCACCGAGCTCGTTAACGTTGTGATGAAGAGCTTGACCCAAATTTGCTGCGGGTGGGGGTGCAGCAGCATGCGATTCTCAAAAGCGGTCACATGCTTCTCGGGATCAGAGGTCCCATTGTACAGCGGTAGCCCAGTAGGGATCTGCTCTCCGTCACAGGTCGTGCGGAGAATGTCTTCGCAGAAGGGGGAAGCTTCCTCCCTATCACTGCAGTACCGGAGAGGGCGTCGGTTTAGTCCCTCCCGCAGGTCGACCTGCCTCTGGGAGATGAAGGAACCTAGATCTCCCAGGCGGTCCTGGGCTCGCCTCCGCGGTGGGTCGGCGTATGTGGCATGCTCGTTTCCTGTACGAGCTGCGGCCAGGCGGGCTGCTTCGTCCCGGGCGGATCTCGCAGGGATTCAGTGGCGGGGTCATCGTATTCCTCATCCTCGAGGTCGACGACATTCAGGCCGTCCTTCCGGCTGCGGTTATCCGACTCCCCATGACCCTCCTTAGGGTCCGCCTTGTTCCCGCCGATGACAGGAGAGGGGAGGTCGGGGCCTTGGTTCAGGCCGAGCTGGGGTGCGAGCCCCCAAATGATCTGCCCCGGACGGCCGTCCGTGGGCTGGAAGTAATACGGGACCAGATTCCCGCTAGGCTGGATCGAAGGTCCAACGGTGTTGCCAATGATGGGGCTTGGCAACGTCGTGACCGGGCTGGCCTTCGGGAGCTCCGGTCGTCGCGGTTCACGCCCCTCTTCCTGGGCCAGCTCGACCTCTACCTTTCATTGGTCAAGGAAGGCGTCGAGGTTCGAATGTGTGACGGAGATGCGTGGTGGCTCCAAGGATTGGGGTATGACGGCGCATGCGGTTGGG
>JBBMKE010093892.1:0-17004 GCA_037834125.1 Lippia alba | reverse complement strand
TACAAAAATTGATAAATTTAAAAACAACAAAAACTATTTAAAAATAAAATTTTCTTCTGATACCTAATAAAATCTAATTATATATTTAAGATAAAATCTTAAATATAATATTTTACTTTGAAAAGTTAAAAAACAATGAAACGCAATATGAAGAATGAACCCTAGGTCAGCCTAATTATATGTAAAAAAAATAAGAATCAATTATAAGCAATAATTAAAATAAAATTAAAGTTAACAAAAATAATAAATATCTAAAAATAATTACTTTCTAAAATAATAAAAATAAAATTAACACACTCTAATTAATTAAATAACATAATTAAGGAAAACATAAAATAATAACAAAATTAAGCAAATAAATATTAATGTCTCGATTGTGAAGTGGCATAATTTTTTTTAAATTATAAAAGAATATTTAATAATTGGAGATAATATAGAGAGTTAATTAAAATTATTTATTAAAATGTATCAAATAATTGTGATGGTGAATCAATTGAAAGTAAAAATAATAATAATAATATTAAAATGAGAACAAAGAATGGATGAAAAATGCAAATTGAAAACTCACCAAACATATACATGTAATTACATGGGATGAATAATCACGTCACCTGAAATAAATAATGAAGTTTTACCATTGTTAATAACAAAAATAAAAAATTCAATTAATAAAATAAGAACATATAAAATATTAATAAAAGAAATATAAAATATTTACAAAATGAACAGACTGATGGATGAATTTTTTTTAAATAAATCACTTTACATAAAAAAGATGAAGGAATTATAATCATTAAAAAACACATATTATTGGTAAACAATAAAAAAATACTTAATAATTTTATAATCATTAGAGATGATGAATAACCATATCACGTGTGTATACAATCAAAGCCTAGAAAAACTTGCACAGTAGTAAGTAAAAATAATTAGTACACATATATTGTTTCAATCTTTAATAAAGTGAGATATATATGAGTAAAATAAAAATGAAAACTGTAAAAAACACAAAATTGATGAAAACATAAATCTAAAAACACAAATCAAGTAAAAAATAATTCACAATTATATAATAATGGAGAGCTACGATTCATATTTGCCGAATAGAGAATGAGATAAAAATATCTCAAATTTGATGAGTGGCCTTTGGTGACCTTGTTACACTCACATTTTTCTTTGAAAGCCTCTTGTTTGGACTTGTGATGAGATTATTCGTCTCAGCACACACAAGGGAACCATGAAATAAAGTGCAGAGACACCATGTGTTCCATTACGTCAAGCCCCATCTTGAGATAAAGAATCCCAACAATAAATAAAGGATTTTAACATAATCTTTAATAATTGCGGTTAATTATGGAAATCAATCTATGAAAATATTTAGCTTTAATTAAAATTCAATCATATCCACCTATAGATATTTATGGTATTTTTTTAAATAATAAATTTGTAAATAATATTAACCAATAAACTTTTTCAGTAGAACTAAAATATATTTTTTTTTAAAAAGAAGGGGAAAAATATTGAAGCAAAAAATTGCATTGCTTGATCAAATTAAGACCTTAGCAGTTAGCACAACTGGATTAAATTTTGAATTTTAACTTTGAGATATTATTAGTGATTTATTTTCGATTTTGTATAACTATGCTACATAAAATCTATATGTATTAAGTAAGGAATTTTTCTTTAAACTTATAAATGATAGATATAATTATATAAATATGGAATACATTGTTTTATTATATTTTAAGCACTTCAATCCCCTTAATTATTGCAATCAATCCAGTAATTAAGAGGTTTCAAAATTTGTGCAAATCAATTAATCATTTGACATAAATAAAATATTGTTAATAGGAAGTTACCTAAATTTATTAGAGCAACAAATCAATTAATGCGATCGGTTGAATAATTAAAGTTTCAAAAGATTCTAAATTGTGGATTTAGTTTGAAATTACCTAAATTTATGATATTAATAAGTAAATCAATGTAATTTGGTAACTAATTAAATGTTTCAAAATATTAAATGTTTTAGAAAGTTAATTGATCAATAAAATAATTTTTTAAAAAAAAAAAGAGAAAAAAAGTATTTAGTCAAAATTGAATTTATTTGGTCAACAACCTCTTCCTATATATTATAACTAGTATTTTACCCATGCAATGCACGGAATTATTATAATTATAATATATTTAAAGTAAGTGAAAATTATTATAAACTATACTATACCTAAAACCGTGCATTTTGTTAAAACTGTGAATTTTGTTTGGCTATTTATTTATTATAACACATAAATCTAAAATAAAAATTGTTACGAAAAACACTCTAAAATTTATATTAATTTTATAAAAGTAATTTCTAAAATGATATAAACATATTATTTTATATAGTCGAGATTATACTTATAAAACTTGATTGAATATATAAAGAAAATATAAATTTATATTCCATGACAAACGAATAATCTTGTATATAAACTATTTGCATTTTCAAGTCATTTGGCTTGCTATACAAATACAAACTAAAAATAGGCTATATAAATTAGCATATTAGGAATAATAGTTACAATGATTATAATTCAATTAAAATAAAAATTATTTAATTATTTTAATAAAAAATATTACAAAAATTATTAAAAATATCAAATAGGTCATATAAAAGTATTGGTTAAATTGGTGATTATATGTTAAGAATAAAAAATATATATTTTAGAATAAAAAAGAATTAAATGTTTAAATTAAATATTTTTCATTTTTTAAGGTCACGCAAACATAAACAAAAAAATAGACTATATAAAGATAGACTCTGTAAAGGTTTTATACGAAAAGAAAATAAATCTAAATATTAAAAATAAAGAATAACAAAATAGAAATTAAGAAAGTCAAAATTAAAGACAATCGGAAAATAATGCATCTCCGGAAGAAAAAAAAGTTGAGATAAGTGAAAAAGAGAATAAAAAATTACAACTAAACATAAAGATAATGAATAAAAAAGTGAGAATAAGAACAAATAGAATGACAATAAAAATATAGTAAAATTGAAATAAAAACATATTAAAAGTTTCGTGCAACAACACAAAAACAAAAATATAGCAATTAAAATATATAAATTCATACCAAAAAAGTATTAGAGAATAATTACCAAAAATTTATGAAAATAGAAATTCTAGAATATCTAGTTTTCTTAGAAATGAAAAGGTTAAAATAGATAAAAAGATATTAACAAATAAATCTAGATATGCCCGTAAAGTTCTAGTGGTTTCATAAAAATTTATATTTCACTAAAAAAATATACATAAAAGTTATTTTCAATATCTCATATTTCAACAAAAAATTTAGTAGCAAATCCTCTAATGATAATATTATAATAGAACTCAAATAAATATATATTAAAACTTCCGTGCAACAAAGTACCTCACAAAATAAAATATAGCAATTAAAATATATAAATTCATACCAAAAAAATTTTAGAGAATAAGTACACAAAATTTATTTAAAATAGAAAATTCAAGAATTATATATAATTTTTCTAGAAATGAAAAGGTTAAAATAGATTAAAAAATATTACCAAAGAAGTCCATGTATACGCTTAAAGTTCTAATGGTTTTATATAAGTTTATGTTTCACTAAAAAAAATATAAAAAAGTTATTTTCAATATCTCATGTTTCAAAAAAAATTAACAAATAAATATTTAAATCTTCTAAACTTCTGCAATAACAGAATTACAAATTTTCAAGAAATTAACATAACTCATCCAGAATAATTGGTATCATATCAACATAAGTATTCATCGGTTATTATTTGATATATATATATATAAAGAATACCGATCAATAATTTGCTCATTAATAAGAGACAAAATGTGAATCAAAAGTTGAAGAATAAAAATAATTCGATTTATACGAAAGGAGAACAAAACGTAAGGAATTAATATTAGAATGTTTTATAAGAACATGATTAGTGTGATATTACAAATAACGAATTGAAAAAACAAATATATAAATCATCTAACCTTTTGCATAAAAGGAACTACCATCTTCTTCAAGAAATTAACATGACTCGTTGAGAATGGTTGATGTCGTATCAACATAGGTATTCATCAGTCATTATCTGACAAAAAAAAAATCTCAATAATCAGCTCATTAATAAGAAATAAAATATGAATCAAAAGTTGAAGAACAAAACTAATTCGATTTACATAAGGGAAAACAAAAGAGTAAAATAAAAAATAGTGAGAAGAAAAAAGAAGAAGCAAGAATAAGTATAAATGGTTGGATCCATAACAATTATTTCGTTAATTTAAACTTTATTACAATTCCTAATAGATGTGCATTATTTTAGGAAAATTTTATAACTTTTTGAATATTAGAATCATTAATAATATTTTTTTATTTTTAAAGTTGAATATTCAAATTCAAATTTCAAAAACTAAGAATGTTTTATGGAAATTTTAATTTTCTAAACAATAATTTCTTTAAATAAGGGATTGTTAGAAATAATTTATATAAATTAAGGAATTCATATTATGATTGTGTTTAATAAACCCTAGTTAATTTGGTAGCTAGTAAAAAAAATTCTTATCAATAAAAAATTTCAAAAAAGTAAAAAGTTCCATTTCATCAAAATTGCATAATTAAAAATTAAATATTGTTATCAAATACATCAATTATATTTGCTAAGAATAAATTGGCATAAATAAAATGATATTAATTGATTAATTAGTGTGATTTGATAAATAAATAAAATATAAAATATTTTGTCAAATACGTGCAGTTAAACAGGTTTCATGCGTAACTGAAATGGGATTTTGTCTAGTTAAACATGATTAATAATGTAACACCCTTAGCGATAGAGAATTACACCCCCCGCGCCATGTGTCCAATTCACATATGAAATTGATTTCAATACATGAACTATCCACGAAGCAATCGGATTAACAATAAAAATAAACCTGGCTAGGCGGAAACGTAACCCTGGAGCCAATTAATCGAAGTAAGACAATTAAAAACATAACCATCATAACCGCCATCAATATATACATATCACAACTGAGACGGCACACCGGCCTCAAAGTATACAAAACAGATCCAACGTTACATACATGTACAATGAGTTCAAGTAGCCTAAACATATGCATCAATACCAAAATTGGTGCAACCCAAGCTAGACTTGAACACAAGACACTAACTCCCGCCTAGCATGCACCTGAAATGACTGAAAATGGTGGGGCATCAGTCTATATAAGACTAAGTGAGGGGCATAATATATATAAGCGCACATACATGCAAGTTATAACCTCAGGTAAAGGGTTTTTCACTAAATTAAACACATAAGTTCAAGAAACCACTTACTTCGCCCCGAGACTACAACTATCAAATTTAACAAGTTTAATATAGTTACAATCAATCAATCCGTGGCCCGGCGAGTAGGGCAAATCTCCAACCAACACCAGTAGTGTATGACACCAATTTTAATTCAATAAGAACGTGATCATGCATTTTATTAACCGTGCACACTTAGCAATTTCATGAAACCTTTTTCCCCCGGGTGATGATCGGGCTTGCAAGACCCAATCATCGATTCATGGTGTACGTCGGGAACATGACTTCCACGTACGGGGTTTCTTCCTTTACCAAACCTCCTGGTGAATTCAGAGGTGATCCCAGTTTGGTGAGAGTAGAATGTGAGTTACCTGTCAGCCCTTGCTTTCCCGGTTGGCTCACACGCTAACTCTCGGGCCCACGTGCTATACAAGTTACTCGCCAAATCAATAACAATACTTTTGGGAAACCATTTTCAATACTTGACATTTTTTTAAAAAGATATTAAGTATAATATACATTTTGGCCGAAAACACACTTAAGGGTTGTATTGGTTCTAGGTATCTAGAATTAAAACTCACCTGTGACGACAAAACACGGGAATAAGCTCATTGAACTGACTCCTCGTCGACTAGACGCTCGTCTGTGCAATAAAGACAAGCATTCATGAGCTAAGACTCAATGTACCACGTATGACGAATGGAAAAATGCGACATGATATCATGAAATGCTTAATGTGACGTGCTTGAACGATAAACGAATCATGAAATGTGCAATTGCATGCAATTCATATGCAATTCAATCAAGAAAATGCCCAAAAATGAACATATCGCCAAAACCCGACGAAAAACGAGCCAATCCCGAAATCGATTGTTGCAAACTTGTTTTTACATGAAATGTGGTGTGTATGCAAGATTTGAGATCAATTGGGGCTAATATGCAAGTTGGTCGAATATGAACGTTACATATTTTTATAAGTTTCACAAAATCACATAATTATACTTAAATTCTAATGTATGCAATTATTATATTTTTACCAAGTATAAGTGATTAAATTGATTAATTAATAGTTCTCTCAAACGCACACGTGTCGCGTTTACCTGAATTTGAAATCCGAGAAGATCAATGTGTCGCGTTGTGGTTGGATGCTGATAGAGATCACCGCGACAACATGCCACCTAATCAAATTTCCTTTTCAGAATAATTCTTGATTTTTGACTTGAAGAAACGGGGCGTTACATTTACCCAAAGCCACAAACTATAAAAAAAATCTAAAAAGGGTAAAGGTGCTTACGTATCTAGGGTGTGGCCCCATTTAGCTTTGCGTTTCGAAGACTCATGCTTCCCCACGGAATCTAGTTCATCCACGCCAACTGCAACTAAGCAACTTGTTGAGAGAAATGGGAGAGAAGAAGGTGAAAGGAGTGAGAGGCGAGAGAGAAACGAGTGTGATTTTTTTAATTTTAACCCTAGGTAATAAATTAGGGTTTTAACTCGATCAGAACTATTTTGTCAATTTCGGGCTTTAATCAGGTCACATGCATCGCACGTAACGTTTTCTGTCCAATTTTTGACGGAAGTTAGCCAAAGGACCAAATGTGAGATTTTTGGCAAAAGTTCAGGACTAATTTTGAAACAAATGAAAAGTTCAAAACGAAAAGCGAAAAACCCTATTTCCAGAGAACGAAAAGTGATATTTTCCCTTGTTATACTTATCAATTTTACCGAAGTCTAAACACTATAATTTTTAATATTTAAAAATGGAATTAAGAAATTGAGATAATTTTTTGCTTTATTTAAAAATGATGGGGATGATTTTAATGACCTTATATTTACATAGATATAAATTAATAAATGATATTTTAGTATACTTATATATTTTGGCTGAAAATTATGGTCAGAAGTTGATGTGAAGGATGAATTTGAATTAAATTAAAAATACTTGAACATTAAATGAATTTAAATCGAACTTATATTTATGACATAATAGAATATCTTTTAGAATATATGCGAGGAAGTGTTCTAATTTTTCAAATTCACGGGAGGTTTTCTTAATTAGATCAAACTTCAAGGTATATTAGAATAACTATTCCAATCTGTAGGCGCCGAACTAAGAAATGAGCAAGAAACAATAACATAGATTTATTTATTATCTACATTTTTCATTATGAACTACTAGCCAATAGGGATTGGTATAAGTGGTTTAAGAGTTGTTTCTCAAAGACAATAACCTGAGTTTAAATCCCTTTGATCACTTGAGGATGTATTTTTTTTTCTTTAAAAAAAAAGGTCCTTATGAACTATTCTTGATGTTATTTATATCTTTTTTTTTTTTTTTTGCAGTTCCTCGAATTGATATGTTGGTCCCATTCATATATTTTTACGAGAAATTTGTGTTTTTAGTACCACAAGAAAAAAGTTGATTTTTTTTTTGGTTCCATGGTTTTTAAATCGTCCCGCACTTCTAGTTTTTCGACAAATATAGTCCCAAAGTCTATAAAATTTATTTTGGGCAACAATTTTGTTAATTCATATTTAATTACATTTTTTTAATATAAATATATAAACTTGTTATAACTATAATATAAATATAATTAAATATTATGATAATAATTTTTTATTATGCTATTAACTTTTATTTTTAATTAAATATAATATCTTTAATTCTTGTTAAATATTATGCTAATGAACTATTATAATTATAGTATAAATATAATTGTACGTTATATTATTATAGTATCTTAAAATTTTGATGTTATTTTTAAATTTTTATTAAATATATATGGCTAGTAATTACATTAAATATATATATGGCTAGTAATTACTTTTCTATTTTTTAAATTAATATTATATTGTTGAATAAAATATATATAAATTATTAATTATTTTTAATTTTAACTAAATTCAACTATTAATTATTTTAAATAAATGCAATCTTATATATATAAGAAATATTTAAATATTATAAATGTTTTTATTTTTATTTTTTTATTTTACATATTTTTAACTAAATGCAATATTGAAGAATATTTTATTCATTATGTTATTATGTATAATGTTTTTATTTTTTTATTTTATAATTTAAAGTAATACAAATACTTTAAAATGTAATAATTTATTATTTATTATAAAAATAAAATGCATATCATATAGGTGGTATTCTTTTAAAATTTCCCTAATATTTGATATATATTTTTTAATTGAGGAAATATATTATAAATATATATTTCTAAATTTTTTGGGACTAATATTGCTTTTTTTTTTTACTTTGGGACTATATTTGTCGAAAAACTAAAAGTGCGGAACTATTTAAAAATTATAGGACCGAAAAAAATTGATCTATTTCCTATTGGGCCAAGAATGCAATTTTCTCTATTTTTACCCAACAAATCCTCTAAAAATGGATTAACATTGGAAATATTGCAATTTGGCTCTCTTTTATGTGGTCATTTTCAGGTTCTTATATCATTAAAATTATCAAAATTGTGATGCTTTACTTTGGCCGTTGCCATATTGGTCCTCGAATCGAAAATTTTATTATAAGTACCTTATTTCCCTCCATTTCAAACTCTTTTCTCATGTCTTCCTCTTCCTCGTCTGCAACACAAGTGCAAGAATGTGATGTGATTGTGGAAGAATGGTGTATTGCTGTGTGATGGCATCGTGGACCAATAATAATCAGAGTAGTAGATTCGGTATAATACATTCCAACAAATAAAAATACATTCCTTCACCATAGTCCGTATAATGATACACATATCCCACATCAGTCTTACTAGATTATTTGAGATGCATCACTGTTTCTTCCAATGCACGCGCAGTTTGATTGTCAAGTTCGGCTCATAAACCTGCTAAAAAATACATAATCTTGCGGAGAACATTTAGATACACCAAGAACAATACAGAACCCAAACTATACAGTCTATGTTGATGCAATTTAACCATTGATGAAGAAAGTCCCAATTTCCATCGGGAACCACAAAAGGATCAAGCTTTGAAAGATCCAACTGGAAATCTTTTAGGAAGAATTACATTGAGACCCCCGTAGGTCATAATCACACAAACTTCCCCTTATGCTTGAAAAGTTACTAAACATGCTCCATTACCTTATTTTGCCATAGAGGCGAAACGAGACTCTCAACAAAGGTACATCCATCTATGAAACTAGCTGAAACCCCATCAATAACCACGTCCCTCAAACCACCATCTTTGGCGTTGGGCAATTCAGATCGTATGATGTTTAATATGTTAATGTGACGCATTACTTTCATTTACCGTTCATATAAGAACAATGGAACAAAAACGGCAGTGGTCCCTTTCATTCCATCCAAAAGAGACTACCATGTTGCCCAAATTAAACAAGACAAAATGTTGCCAAGTTAAATATAAGAACCAATTCAGAAAGGACCGTGTAAACGGGGACCAAAATATCAACTATCCCATTGACTTATTTCTCCTTTAGCTGTCATTGAGACTGTTAGTGTGAAACTCAACGCAAACTGAAACCAGGTTCGAACTAGAATACTAGTAATTCAGAGCAACGATGCAGACTTGACTAGACTTATAATTGACAGCATCAATGCACTGCATAAGCATTTCTCTAAATAGAATAGGCATTATCCCATGCCTTCAAATGCAGTAGGGCAAGACAAGGCTGTGAATATAGGTACATGCATTAGTTACGATCCTAGAAAGCCCTTCTCTCGGACTGTAAATATCCAAACCCCTCTCTATAAGCACAAGACTGTCCTACATTCGGTACTTGCTCATCCCAAGCAAACTATAAACTTCTGAAAAATAAAAATAAATTCATTCACCGTAAGAAAATACACATCCGACATCAGTTATGGTAGATTAATAGTGATATATCTCCGTTTCTATCAATACAAGCGCAATTTGATTGTCAAGTTCTGTCTTATAAAACTGCAACTAATACATGACATTGCAAAGAACATATAGACAACCCGAAACCAATACCAAACACAACCTATACATAGTCTAAGTTGATGAAACTTCAACCATTGATGACAAAAGTCCCAATTTCTGCCAAAAACCACAAAAGTTTCAAATTTTGAAAGATCCAATCTAGGGAGAATTACATGAAACCCCCTCAAGCTTCATATAATTACACAAACTTCCCCTTGAAAAGTTACTAAACCTTCATCCTTTACCTTAATTTGCTGTAAAGGCGAAACGAGGCTCTCAACAAAGGTACATCCATCTATAAAGCTAGCCGAATCCCCATCAACAACCATGTCCCTCAAACTACCATCATTGACATCGTAAACCACCAAAGTTTCCTCTTCTGTCACACTAAAAAAATCACCATTGCCATTGTAAAACGGCGAAGTTTCCCCTTGTTTCACAAACAAAATTTCATCATTGCCAAGAAAACACAAGGGCTTAACTAAATTCCTTCCATAGTCAACATTAATCTTGAATTTAGTCCAAGATTCTCTCACACCATAATCCTTCATAAACCAAACATCATTGTTATCAAAATCGATTGCACAGAGATATCCTTCAAGAGCCACAAGTTTGTTAAACACAGAATTTCCCACATCAAGACCACTTGGAATAGGAATTTCATCGAACATCTCGTCTGCAAAATTGAAAGCAGATATCACAAGAGGGTCACCCGATTCTCTACACCAGCCAACCAATGAATAGCTCCATTCATATAAACCCCAGCGCCAAGTTCAAGATAAGGAATAGAATGATCATAACATAAACTAATATATATAATCACTAATCAGTTTAATTATCTTCCCAAAGCTTATAATTAATTATCTCCTCAAAGGATATGTGTATTAGAATTTAGAACAGAGATATTGATCAAGTACGAATTATTCAATAAGATTTGGAATCTAGTTATAAATCCGATACGAAAGACGTGATTGACAGATTGAAAATCGTGGTAGAAATATATTTTAACGATCATCCACGAAACTTAAATAAACATCTGTGTCTTATACCATTCAAATTCAAATATAGGGGTAATGCGCTTCGGATAGTGTGAGTGTGACACGAATTACACAAACTTTACATAAATATGAAGGCATCTTTTCAGATAAGAAAGAATTCATTTGTAACATAATTTATACAAAAATACAACTCCATTCATTCAATTAGAACAGAAAATTAGCGTGGTAATTAATTGGGGCCAATTTGTAATCCTCGCTGTATAATATATGAAATGTATTAAAAAAAAAATTATTAGAACATAAATACAAACAAAATTATACATTTTAATTAATTGAAATGTATAAGGCATGCCTCTTTAATTTATAATTCCACGGCTTCAAGTTCTCGCTGTATTTGTCGGCAGTAATTTTTTCATTTATATATCGTAAAAGTTGATCAGCTTTGTTATAATATGTAGGAATGTTGTCTTTTGACCCAATTAAATCAATTTTGACTCAATGAAATTTTGTTGTTTTTTTGAAAATTTTAATTAAAATTAAAATTTTTGATTGGTTGATACTTGTTATATTAATTTAGTTATTTGGTAATTTTATACATCAATTGATTTTTGGAAGTTATCCACAATTAAAACATCAATTTATGGTAAAATTTATTTTGAATGCATAATTTAAATAAATATATTTAAATTTAAATTTAAAATATTATGTAGCATAGATTTTTGTCCTAACTTTTATACTATAATATAATTTTAAAAAATTTTAATTAATAAAAAAATATTTTAATGGTAAATTGTTTGATATTAATTGCAATTCAAAATTCTAATTAATTATCTCTTTAATTTTCAAAATCTTTCAAAATAAACAACTTAATTATGTTTCCTTTTTTTTTTTTAGGTTTTTCTCTATAAACGTTGTAGGTTTTCTTTTCACCAACTAATTCTCTGTTACTTTCAAACAATCTTCTCAAACTTATTGGAGGTTTCAAGTAACAAACATTCTTCACCATCTTGATTATATTGATTATCAGCTTCCCATCAATTGCAACAAGATAATAATTATTGTATTGTCTTTTATATTTTTGTACATTTTTTGTTATAGATTTCTCCTTAATAATCTCTAATTTGTATGGTATATTGTATTCATTAATTTAATCATTTTTACTTTTCCCATTTTGTTTTCTCAATTTTTGTTATACTTTATGATAATATAACATTTGGTTTGTTATATAAGAACCCACCTAACAAAATCCCCATACACCAGAGCCCATTAATTAAAAACCAACCTTTAACGCAATACTCCACCTCTATCGTTGTCAGTCAGGAGAACGTTCCTTTTTCAACTCAATTTTCCCTGGACCACTCCATCACTCCAACACCCTTTCTCGCACAATTGATCTCTTCTTCCAACAATCTGCGATCGTCCTCCCCGCTTAACCCCACCCGCCATGTGAGGAAGTTTAGGGCCAAAAACAGCCCCTCGAATCTTCCCCCTTACTAGCATCAAAGCTTCTAAGCGTACCCTTTCTCTTTCACCTGAAACCCCTGTCCACCGACATCCGAAGCAGGTTAAAATTTCCCAGGCCGGGATTTCTTCTCCCTCAATGGATGGTTGTTTTGTTTTGGCGGGTGCTTCCTCGCAGGCCCGCCAGGAGCGATGAATCTCATCACTTGGAGCTCCTGGGGCTTGGGGGGTCCCCTGAAAGTTCAATCAATTCACTCTCTTATCAGAGAGTTTAACCCGTCAGTTCTGTTCATTTGTGAAATACGTTGCCGCAAACGGAGGATTGAGCGGATTAAGGATTCTCTTGACTGGTTCGGGATTAATGTTGATTGTGTTGGGAAGAGAGGAGGCCTGGCTCTTCTTTGGAGGAAAGATGTTGATATTAGCCTTCAATCTTTTTCCAAGCACCATATTGATGTTTTGGTGGGTTGTATTGGTTCGGACCCTATCTGGAGATTTACTGGATTCTACGGCGAACCGGATAAACAATTCAGATGGCGCTCGTGGGAGTTGCTGAGGCATTTGGGTAAAACTTCGAATTATCCATGGCTTGTGTGTGGGGATTTTAATGAAATTCTGAGTAATAACGAAAAAGAGGGTGGCTCTTTGCGCGCTCCTGGTCTTCTTACTGCTTTCCATAGCACTTTAGAGGCAAATGGCCACTTCGACCTCGGGTTTGAAGGAAGGCGTTTTACATGGTCAAATAATCAGCCTTTTTCTCATACTATTAAATCCCGGATTGATCTGCTACTGCTTCCCATTCTTGGATGTCGCTTTTCCGGTCTGCCCGAGTTTCCCATATCCCAAATTCTGTTTCTGACCACCTCCCCATCCTTGTGGAGACGTCCATGAAGGCCATTAGAAGCAAAGGTCAGAGAAACAGGCCTTTCAGATTCAAGGCTATGTGGGCTCGCATGGAGGATTGCGAGCGGATCATGAACAATTGCTGGCAGGATGATACTAGCGATTCTGCTCTATTTACTGCCATGGATAATACGAAGAATTGCAGAATCGGATTCTTGGATTGGCGTAAGAAAAACTCGCATAACCTGGAGAAGGAAATTAAACGACTTGAAGTTATCGTTGATGCGCTTCGCTCGGGACATATTACCGAAGACTCTAAGTTCCAGGAAAAGGAACTCCGGAGTCGCATTGATGAGTTGTCTCAACAAGCCGAGACAATGTGGAAATAACGAGCTAAGGCGCATTGGCTCAAAGAGGGTGATAGAAATACCAGGTTCTTCCATTGTAAAGCCACCACTAGAGCTAAGAATAACAAGATTGATGGTCTGATGGACGAAGGGGGGCGTCTCTGCTCTTCTAAGGAAGAAATACAGGGGATTATCGAACGCTATTTCGGATTTGGAGGAGGTCATTGGTTTGGTCAATCCTAAGATCACGGGCTCCATGAGATGTGAGTTGGCCCGCCCTTTTGTGGCTGATGAGGTTAAGTGTGCCATCTTTAGGATGTTTCCCTTGAAATCCCCCGGGCCCGATAGGTTTCCCATTTTTTTTTCCAGAAATTCTGGCATGTCGTCGGTCGGAATATCACTGCTTGTGTGCTTAATTTTCTAAATAAAGGGATTTTCTCTGTTTACCTTAATTTCACTCATATTGTTCTTACTCACAAGTGTCAAAAACCGGACATTATTACTCAATTTCGTTCGATTAGCTTGTGTAATGTGATCTATAAAATGGCCTCAAAATGTATTGCGAACTGCATTAAACCTATTCTTAACAATGTTATTTCTGTTTCGCAATCTGCATTTGTTCCTAAATGCTTATTACTGATAATGTTTTGCTTGCTTTTGAGATCACTCATTTTCTGAAAAAGAAGACTAGGGGAAGAGACGGTTTCTTTGCTTTGAAACTCGATATGAGCAAGGCGTTTGATAGAGTTGAGTGGAGGTTCCTGGCGCGGGTGCTTGAGAGGTTAGGGTTTCCTTCTTCTCTGATTCACCTTATTTTAGCCTGTATTACTTCCGTTTCTTTCTCTTTTATCCTTGATGGTGCTCATTTGGTTCGGTTACTCTGGAGAGAGGTATTCGCCAGGGCGATCCTCTCTCACCTTACCTTTTTCTCCTTTGTGCAGAAGTCTTTTCGCTTTGTTTACAGGACTTGGAGAACAAGGGTATTCTTCAGGGTGTGGTCATTTGCAAGAATGCCCCTTTTATTTCTCACTTGTTATTTGTTGATGATACACTGGTGTGTGGGCGGGTAGATGAGCAGGCTTTTGATGGGATTGCAAGAATTCTTAACTTATTCTCTAAAGCCTCAGGTCAGGTGGTAAATTTCCAAAAGTCCTCGGTTGTTTTTAGTCGGAATGTGACCCCTGAAGCAGGTTTGAGTTTGGATTCTCGGTTGCTAGCACAGAGAATGGATAAATTTGATCTTTATTTGGGTCTTCCTTCTATTACCGAAAAATCTAAAAAAACTTTATTCGCCTCACTCCGAGAGCATATTAGGAAGAAAGTTTGTGGTTTCTCTGAAAAGAATTTATCCTCTGCTGGAAAGGAAATTTTGATCAAGGCAGTTCTTCAGGCGATCCTCACCTACTCTATGAGTTGTTTTAAGTTATCGGATACCTTTATTAAAGAGCTTGATTCGTTCTCGGCAAACTTCTGGTGGAACAACAAAGATCATAACCGTATTCATTGGCTCGCTTGGGATAAGGTTTGCCTCCAAAAAAGTAGTGGTGGACTTGGTTTCAGAAATTTCAAGGCTTTTAATCTTGCTCTTCTAGCTAAACAAGCTTGGAGAATCATTTCGTTCCCTAACTGCCTCCTTAGCAGAGTTCTTAAAGCAAGGTATTTCCCTCACTTGGATTTCTTTGGTGCGGGGTCGGGGCGTTCACCCTCGTTCACTTGGAAAAGTATTTTGGCGGCCAAGCCTATCCTGAAGGCAGGTTCTAGATGGCGCATTGGTTTTGGGAAGTCAGTTGATATTTGGCGCGATAGATGGTTACCAAGACTGAACTCTTTTAGTCCTCTTATTCGGCAGCCACGTGACCCGACGATCACAAGAGTTAACCAACTCCTTCTCCCAAATTATGCTGGTTGGAATCTGAAGTTGATAGATGAGACTTTTTGCTCTAGTAATGCTGCTCTTATTCGAAGCATCCCGTTGGGGCGTGTGGAGCGGGATGATAAAATTATCTGGCATTTTGAGAAAAATGGTTCTTTCTCTGTTCGTAGCGCGCACCGGGTGGCCCTTGCTTTAAAGGGAGCTTCACGTGCCTCCTTCTCTTTCTCTAAAAACGGGTCAATTTGGAAGAAAATTTGGAGGCTTAATGTGGCACCAAAGGTCCGAGTCTTTTTATGGAGAGTTGCTGATGACATTCTCCCGACCTCCTCGAATCTTCGTTCTAGGCGTTGTTTTGTGGATTCTTCTTGCATTATTTGCGGTGCTGATTTTGAGGATATTAAGCACACCCTTTTTGCGTGTCCCTTCGCTCGCTAGGTTTAGGCAATTTCGTTCCTTCCTTGGACTACCATTTCGAATTTTTCGGGGGAGTCCACGAGTGGATCGAAATAATTTTTTGTTCTTTTAATACGGGCGAGTGTGCAAGATTCTCCTTGATCTTATGGGGTTTGTGGTGGTTCCGAAATAAGGTGAGGACGGAAGGTTGTCGTTGGCGCCCGGACGAGTTGGTTGAGTTTGCGCTTTCACTCCATGCTCCCCTGTCTCTTCATTCCCATCCTTTTGCAGTTGGAGCTTACTTTGTGAGTAGTTGGACTCCGCCAGACTCAGGTTTTATCAAATTAAATGTGGATGGTGCTCTGTTTGTTAATGATGGTGATGTGGGCATTGGGATTGTGGCTCGTGACCATGGCGGGGCTTGTTTAGGTTAGCTTTGTGACAGATTTGAGAGTTCTTTAGAGCCGGAAGTGGTGGAAGCTGTCGTCGTTGCCCGTGCTTTGGAGTTTGCTCGTGAGAATGGTTGGCAGAATATTTGGATTGAGAGTGACTGCCTTAATCTCATCCACAAAATTAAAGCAACCCTGGAGGATTGCTCTTTGATCGGAAATCTGGTCCAGGACATCAAATTGATGGCAGGTTCTTTCTCGTGCTGTCGTTTCTTTTTTGTCAGACGTGATGCCAATGTCGTGGCTCATACGTTAGCTCGCAATGTAGCTCTGGCTTGCGTGGGTGGTTCTGTTTCTCCACCTTTTCTTGTTGATTTTCTTTTGGTCGGTTGCTGTTCTTGCTTGAGTCGACGCCCTTGGTTTCAGCTACTGTGATCTTTTCCGCTGCTATTGATGTTGGA